>VWZE01009690.1:0-21596 GCA_013396675.1 Eubucco bourcierii
CCAACAGGCACCTGGCTGACAAACAATAAATGGCTGAAGGATAACAACGAGTCAGGTGAAAAAAGGAAATTGTTTTTTTGACAATCTGCTGCTGGGGGGTGTGGAGGAGGCAAAAGACTCTGTAAGAATGAGGAGCCTGGAAGAAAGGGGATAAGTTAACATTAAATGGGCATGTGGTGACAGGAGGGGAAATGGTGGGACAGCTGGAAATGCAGCAGGAGCCTGGAGAAAATCGATACGAGATAAGCGTTCCAGGGGTAGTGCTGTTCATCAGGTGACAAAGTTAAAGGCAGCGAGACACTAAAAGTGAGAAAATATCACTGACCCTCTGTAGTATTGATCAAACAGCTGAGACACTCAAGGCCAAAGTCACTAATAAAGTGAGATGTATCAGCGAGCAGCCCATGAGAGCAGATGAGCTGGATTCCGAAGGTCTTAAAAATAAAAATAAAATCTATCTGCAAAAGTTGTTGTGAACCACCTTCTGTCTTGTTAAGTGCAGGGGGGAACAGAGCGGCTCTGTGGAGAGGCACGGCCAAGGGTAGTGAGAGGCATGAAGGTTTGTTGTGTTATTTAAAGGGGGGCTTAAAAACTGAGTGGGTTTTGTAGTGGAGAGAAAAGAGGAGCCTGGTAACACTGGGGAGGGGCAGCAGTGCTGCAAGCTGCTGCCACCTGCTCTGCCGGGACACCTGCGGCAGCCAGCCTGCTTCTGCTCGGGAAACTCAGGCTGCAGTCCTGCCCTGGGAGTCAGGCTGCAGAGCTAAATGGGTGCTCCTGCCTGACCCTGTCTGCCTCAACTCCTGCACCGCTGCACTTTTGCCAACCATGTCTCACAGAGCTGGAGCCTTAAATCTGGCCTTCCATCTGTTTACATGGGGCAGCTGAGGCTACTGCTGGTGCTCGCTTTCTTCTGACTGTACGTGGCTGAGGGATGCAGGTAATGGCAGGTGCCTTGTAGGACACAGGCATTTTAAATGGGACCAACCAATCAATGAACAGAAGTTTCTTTCACAGAATCACAGAATATCTCTGGTTGGAAGAGACCTTCAAGATCAAAGGAGGCTGAGGGGAGACTTTCTTGCTCTCTACAAGTACCTGAAAGGAGGTTGGAGTAAGGAGGAGAGGTTGGAGGAAAGAACAGGAGGAAATGGTCTCAAGCTGCACCAAGAGAAGTTTAGATGGAATATTAGGAAGAACTTCTTTACTGCAAGAGTGATCAGGCACTGGAACAGGCTGCCCAGGGCAGAGGTGGAGTCACCATCCCAGGAAGTATTTAAGAGCAGTATAGACATGATGCTTAGGGGTATAGTCTAGCCAAGGACCTGTCAGTGTTGGGTGAACTCTTGGACTCAATGATTTTAGAGATCTTTTCCAATCTGGCAATTCTGTGATTCTAGTTTGCTGCTCACATGGAGACTTTCTCAGCGCTCCCCGTGAGAAACAGTGGTTCCTCCTGCCTTAAACGGGTGGCACGTGAGGACCTGGGCAGCACCTGGGTGAGACCAGCCTGATCCACAGGATAACAGATGATGTGCCAGCACTGGAGTGCCTGTAAGTGCTGCTAGGCCAGTGTGCATCCCACCCGTTGGTATGGTAACGGCCCCTCACTTGGTGCAAGGCACCAGCACCAGCTATTTGTACTTGTCTAATTATTATTACTCTTTGCATTTTCTTCCAGTGGATGAGTAATGGATGAGGGTTAGAGGGAAGGGAAGGGGCAGGGGGGTGAGAGCAGTGATTTGTGGGATAGGTATCTCATCTCTGAGAAGAGGACATTCGTCTTGCCCAGCATCCACACGCAGCCTCTGCTGCCGGTGTATGGCGTTCGTGTGTGGATGGCTGCGTGCGTGTCAGCCTGTGGTGACTGGCAGGGCTTGGGTGGGGACTGTGCTGGGGTTCATGGTTGTTTCGATCTGGGAGCACCAGTTGTTGGTGTTTTGGTTTCCAAGTGTTCACCACCAAGCCAGCTGTTTTGAAAGCAAACCATCTCATGAGGAGACCTGTAAAAAAGCCTTCTCAGATCTTGGTCCAAACTCATCCCTGGTAACTAAAATCTCCCACTCTGCATAAGAGTTAGTTGAGTGAATTAAACTAGATTGAACAGTCACCTTCTCTTCCTAGATCCAAAGACAATTCCAGATTTCTGAGGACAAAGTTCTTTACCCAAACTGGGAGAGCAGACCTGTGCTACAAGCTTTCCTTGTTGGTGACTGCAGCCCCTCGGGGCACAGCACTGGTGTTAAAATGTTTCATGGTCCTGTCTAGGCTGGGTGTAATGATGGCTGGGAAATAGATGCATCTTTTGATTTTGTGTATTTTGTGTATGTGTGTTATCTGCCTCCTGATAGTCTGGTTTTATTTATTTTTGTTTTTCCTTCTGACCTTAAAGTTCCCAGAGATGTGCTGCTACCATCTCAGAGGGATATTCGCTGAGTTCACTGGAGTAGCTGATTCAGACTGGTTGTTAGGAAGAAGTTCTTCACCATGAGGGTGGTGAGACCCTGGCATGGGTTGTCCAGGGAGGTGGTGGAAGCCCCATCCCTCGAGGTGTTTAAAGCCAGGCTGCATGAGGCTCTAGACAGCCTGATCTAGTGTGAGGTGGCACTAGATCAGGCTGTGTGGTTGGAACTAGATGATCCTTGTGGTGCCTTCCAACCCTGACTGATTCTATCATCCTGTTTTAGCAGAGTCCAAAGTATCTTTGGCCTCCTGGAGATATACAAGGGTGGGGAGAGAAGAGAATGGTGTGTGGGGGTGGAGAATGAGGTGTTCATTCTTACCATGCAGAGGGATGCATCTGGATGGATGGATCACACATCTGGATGTGTGAAAACAGAGCCCAGCATCAACTCAAGGAGAGCATTGTGGATTGAGCATGTTTGTACATGATTCACACGTGTCATCTGTGATGTCTTTGATCACTGCAACAACCTGCCTAAATGACCTTTCCAGTGAGTGGCTTGGATTCCTTTGGCCACCACCACCTAACAAAGAGCAGCTTATACCTGCTGTACTAGAGCCTGTATGTGATGCAACAAATCATCCTCTGGTTCTGAGTGATGCTAGAACATCCAGAACCAAAAAAGCTCAACAACTCATTTTCTGATTCTTATTTCACAGGTGTGAGTTACATGTGGAATATTTATGGATGCAATGAAGGAATTCTATGGAATGTTTATGGATGCAGTTCAGGATTTTTATGAAGGGTCACTTTGATTCTATGGAGCATGTGCAGCTACACAGAGAGCTCTTTGCTTTTGTTTTCTGTTCATTTTTCCATCTGCAATTTTTTGCTGATTGTTTCCTGAAGGAGGTTTCTTGGAGTCTGCATAAGCTCATACCATGCCTTAAGCTGTGATGATAGAGAATTTCATGCTTGTATTGCTGCCTGTGGCTGTTCTGATAGCAGGAGCTTCCACTCTTGGTGCAGAGCCATGTTGGGCATGGTGAGGTCTCTGCACAACACTGAAAGGTTTCTTACCTTGTTCCAGAGAGGTCAGGGGGTAAAACTAGCAGCTGAGGTCTTACTTGGGCTCAGTTTCTGTGGAAAAGCAGTAAGTATCTCCTTTTGGTAACTGAACAGCTGGATGAGAAGGAAGATGCTGAGTCTGGACTGAAATGAAAGGAGCTCCTACCCAGGGATGACATCAGGTTTCTGCTTGGAATGCTGGTACCTCGAGCAGGCACCTTGGGAGATGTTTGGAAACTCAAACATGTAAAACCCAATGTAACCAGTGGGGGGGAAAAAAACCCCTCAAAGTCTCTTTTGTGCCTCTTCCCTCTTCTAGAGGTGTGCATTCTATTCCTTGTAACACCCTGATCTCTCAGGATCCTAAATCCACTCAAGGAAGGCCACTGAGGCACTGGGTTGAAAATTTACTGGAGTGGGAGTGTGTTATGGTTTGGGACTTACCTGCCCCCCACCTCCCCCCCAGATGAATTCACCCAGACTAGATTCAACCAGATGGAACTTAAGGAAAGAAGCTTTATTTACAGCTTAGCACAATTTACAACCTCATGAAGTTCAAGACCAAGTGCAAGGTCCTGCACCTGAGTCGAGGTAATCCAAAGCACAAATACAGGTTGGGCAGTCAGTGGCTGGAGAGCAGGCCTGAGGAGAGCGACTTGGGGTGCTGGTGGATGAGAAGCTCAACATGAGCCAGCAGTGTGCACTTCCAGCCCAGAGAGCAACCAGAGCCTGAGCTGTATCAGCAGAAGTGTGACAAGCAGGACAAGGGAGCTGATTCTCCCCCTCTACTCTGCTCTGGTGAGACCCCACCTGGAGTACTGCATCCAGTTCTGGAGCCCCTGGGACACGAGGGGTGTGGAGATGCTGGAAGGTGTCCAGAGATGGGCCACAAGGATGACCACAGGCTGGAACTGCTCTACTGTGAGGCCAGACTGAAAGAGTTGGGGCTATTCAGTCTGGAGAAGAGAAGGCTCCCAGGTGGCCTTACTGTGGCCTTCCATTATCTGAAAGGGGCTACAAAAAAGCTGGGAAGGACTTTTTAGGCTCTCAGGTAGTGACAGGATGAGGGGGAATGGAGCAAAGCTGGAGGAGGGGAGATTCAGACTGGATGTCAGGAGGAGGTTCTTCAGCATGAGTGGTGAGATGCTGGGATGGGTTCCCCAGGGAGGTGGTTGAGGCTCCATCCCTGGAGGTGTTTAAGGCCAGACTGGATGAGGCTCTGACCAGCCTGATCTAGGGTAGGATGTCCCTGCCTATGCCCAATGCTGACTGATTCCATGGTTCTATGATATACACAAATATTTACAGTTATATACAAGTTAAAAATAATAGAGAAACACAAAATCCTTCCCAAAACAATCAGACTGCCAGGAGGCTCCAAACCCAAACCTCCTCTCCCCTTCCCCCTCTTTCCCTCCCTTCAGAAATAACCAGATCAACTCCCTTATATCTCATGTGATAAATCTGGGGAGATCTGAGGTGAGATGTCAAAAGGATGGTTAGGGGAAATAAAGGGTTAGGTTGGATTAGAGTTAAGGCAGATGCCACCACACAGACTTCCAGGGAGAATGAGAAGTAGTGAGAACTGAGAAGTGTGTGTGAGCAGTTGAGTGTCTTATCTGTGTTTTGACCAGTTGCATTTCTCAGCAGAAGAATGAGTGATAGAGGGTTGTCTTTTCCCCTTTTCTTCTCACAGCTAAGGATTTAATTTCTCTCAGTAAAAGATTTCCGATTAGCCTCAATCCAGCACAATCCACCCCTCTATATCACTCGGAGTTTTGCTGAGAGCTGTCTGTCTAATCATAGAATGGTAAGGTTGGAAAACACCTCAAAGACCATCTAGTTCCAACCCACACACCTCCCACTAGCGCAGGTCACTCAAGGCCTCCTCCAACGTGGCCTTGAACACCTCCAGGGAGGGAGCAGCCACAACCTCCCTGGGCAACCTGTACCAGTGTCTCACCACCCTCACTGCAAAGAACTTCCTCCTGACATCCAGTTTCAATCTACTCTCTGTCAGTTTAAATCCATTGCCCCTTCTCCTGTCATTACAAGACCTTGTCAATAGTCCCTCCCCAGCCTTCCTCTAGGCCCCCTTCAGATCCTGGAAGGCTACTCTAAGGTCTCCTGGAAGCCTTCTCTTCTCCAGGCTGCAGAGCCTCGACTCTCTCAGCCTGTCCTCATAGCAGAGCTACTGCAGCCCTCTGAGCATCTTCGTGGCCTCCTCTGGACCACCTCCAACACTTCCATGTCCTTCCTGTGCTGAGGGCTCCAGAACTGCACACAATACTCCAGGTGGGGTCTGAGGAGAGCAGAGTAAAGGGACAGAATCCCCTCCCTTGCCCTGCTACACACACTGCTCTTGCTGCAGCCCAGGATTTGATTTCTGTCTGGGCTGCACATGCACAATGGAGGCTCGTGTTGAGCTTTTCATCAACCCATAATCTAAACCAGTATTTGCAGTAAGGAATAGTAAAAGTTCAGTTCACACTCTGTTCTGGCTGTCTTGGATGTAGGTGATGCAAAAGCTCAGAAAACAGGAAACAGTTTGTTTCCTCACAGATATGATGAGCAGGGACTCCCAGCTGACACTGGGTTTGTGCTCATGTACTGAAGATCCTCTCATAGAAGCAGTTTTGTTCTTTGTCCTTGAACAGCATAGTCCAGAGTCGCTGAGATTCATGGTAGGCAGGCACCAAATCAGAATTTCTTTCCCCTGAGCAATTTGTTATTTTAACTTCTATCAGTATTGCAAACCAAAGTCATCCTTTCTCCTGGGGACAGGAAGAGTTTTGAAGCTCCAGAACTGTGGAGGTGTATTGTGTGTCTCAGTCAAACGATCAATGTGCCCTAGTATCGAGTGACAGAATGAGAGGAGAGGGCCTGAAATTGTACTGGGAAAGTTTAGATTGGATAATAAGAAAAATGTCTTTAAGGAAAGAGTGATCAGGCATTGCAACAGGCTGTCCAGGGAGCTGGTGGAGTCACCATCCCTGGAGGTGTTTAAAAACCATGTAGACATGGCACTCGAGGACAGGGCTCTGGTGATGTTTGGTTGATGGTTGGGCTTGATGATCTTAGAGGTCTTTTCCTAGTGAATCACTTCTATGATTCCCTGATTTTGACCACAAGATCTGCTTGTGTTTAAACTGATCTTGGTAGATTGTGCTGGTTTGGGGTTAATTGGAATATTTTAATGAAAAAAAAAATTATATTGTAGGCTGTGCAAAGCAAACAACGGTGATGTCTACTTCACTCATAGGCTTGCTGAGACATCTAAAAACAAAGACACGAACACAGATAAGAATGACAACCTCTCTCATTCTCTCTGGGAACTGTGTGTCTTCTCTTCTGCTGTATAATCCAACTAACCACTCTACTTCTAACCCCCGTTGCCCATCCTCCAAACTTACCTTGCACTTAAGGCAAACCCTGAGGTAAGGTAGAGGGGTGGAAAGAAGGTAGGAGGGTGGTTGGGAGCCCCTCCTGGGAACTCTGATTTCTGGGAGGGGAATTGTGTCTCTGTATTACTCTTAACTTGTCTATGTCTGTAACTATTCCTGTCTATTGTGTATATCTCTGCTTGTACATTGTGCTGAGCTGTAAACAGAGCTTCAATCCTTAACTTCCAGTATGCTGAGTCTAGTCTGGGTGATTTTCTTCGTTGGGGGGTAGTGGCAGATAACTCCCAAACCATCACACAGATGAATTAGGAGATGTTTGTTGGCTGAATTTTGCAGTGGTTTCAGCTCATGGCTGAGCATGCCTGCCTTCCCCATGGGCTGGTATACAGGAAGGACCTGCTTTGGAGAACACCAGGGCCACATCTGACCTGCCCCTTCAGTAATGAGATCTGGCAAGGGGAAAAACAAAACAAAACAAAACAAAAGGCTTGAGCTACAAAAGGCCCTGGCAGAAGGCAATCCAGGGGTACGCAGTGGCAATGGCCAATTATGGTGACATTATAAAAGATGTCATTACAGCACTGAAAGTATTGATTGAACCTTTAGCCACTGCAGACACCGAGAGCGAGCGGAGGAACGAGTGTGGGATCAATATATGCATCTTTAGACCTATTTATCTCAGGGTGATTTTTTCCCATTCCCCTTCCTGTTCAATATTGCATAATTTACCTTCATAAAGTGTGCAGCATCAGGGGTCCATTATCAGTGTAATCAGTTTTGATTAGTAGGGAAAGGGTTCAAAATTGTTTAGCCTCTAGATAGAACTGTGAAGAGTGAGTAAACTATGCTTGACAGCACCTAATGCAGTTAGAATGTACACTTAATTTGATTCCAATTCTTTATGGCTTTCTGTGATTTCAAGCATCTATTGGTTTGTTAGAAAAATATAATAGGAAATGGGCCGTGGCAGGTGGGAGGGGAGAGGGAGGAGAGAGATAATTTAAGTTTGCAGGATGCAATTTTCTTCCATATAAACATTCTAATGCAATTTGATGCCCGGTGTGTTGCGATGCACCAGGCAGCAGCTTTCATTTTGCAGATTTTATTTTTAGCACTTTGAATGCATCCAGGGGGTAACCCAAGCTGGGTGGTTGGCTGTTCATTCCCAGTGCCACCAGCTGGGCTGCACAAGTTTTCATGTCCAGCAGTCACACACCCACACAATGGTAAGGGTTGGAAGGTACCTCTTAAGGCTCTCTAGTACAACCCTTCCCTGCTAAAGCAGAGTCACCCAGAGTAAATCACACTGGAACAGATCCAGGTAGCTTTGGAATCTCTCCACACCTGGAGACTTCACAATCTCTCTGGGCAGGCTACTTGGGTGCTCTGACCTCCTCAAAGTGAAGATTCTTTTCCTTCCTTATGTTTACTTGGAACATCCTGGGTTCCAGTTTGTGCCCACTGAACCTTGTCCTGTCACTGAGAACCACTGAGAAGAGTCTGGCCCCTTCCACCCCTTTCCCATTGGCTATTGATCAGCACTGATCAGATCCCCTCTCAGGCTGCTCTTCCCCAGGCTAAAAAGCCCCAGGGCTTTCAGCCTTTCCTCCTCACAGAGGTGCTCCAGGCCCCTCAGCATCTTTGTAGCCTCTCCAGGACTCTCTGCAGTAGTTGTCTGTCTCTCAGGAATTGGGGAACCCAAAACTGGACACAATATTCCAGATGTGGCCTTGCTAGGGCAGAATAGAGGTGCAGGAGACGCTCCCTTGACCTGCTCCACACACTCTTTTTCAAGCATTCCTTTTAGTCAAGGTGCTCATATTTCCTTTCCAGCACTTTCCTTAATACCATCCCTACAGCATCAGCATCTCCTTAACTTGTTTTTGCTCTCTTCAAAATGGAGTGGAGGGAGAATCATGTAAAATCCATTAATGGCAGCAGAACTCTTGGAGATCCTCTAGTGAAGGAAGTGTCCTGCTTTGAAATCAATCATTAATCAGGATGTGATTAAAGCTACTGAGTATACCATCAGTGTAAAAGAAAGGCAATTAGATCTTTACTAGGCAGTGATTTCACTGTGTTCTGGCTCTCAGGACAGCCAGCAGAACAGCAGTATGGTTGGCTGGGAAGTGTTAGTTGATTTCCCAAACTTCCATAACCAGTTGGCTTGACTCCTCAGCCCCATATCAGTTACACCTAAGGCAGCTGCTTTACACTCTCAGTTGGAAACAGAAGTTAGCCAGTTCACAGCATGACTCAGTTTTTCCATCTCTGATTTAGCTTAATGATGTTTGGGGTAGAGCTGTGAATCTGCAGCCTGTGCTCCTCCTTTTGAGCTGGAGATACTGGTGGTGTTGCAGTTTAGCTTCACCCCACTGCAAGCACAACATCTCTGAGGAAGGGTTGTGCTCAAGCACCAGGTGCACTGCCTGTTAGAGTTGGTAAAATTAACATAGTTCTGGTAATTAAAAGAAATGTTTCTCTGTATCAGTGTAAGTGGGGATCTCTGTACAGCACTGAAGATTTGGGACCCTGGAGAAAGGAGGTTTGCATCCTTTTGAGAGGCCAGAGGCAGGAGATTAGACTTTATGGACGCACCTTTGCTACATTGGTGGTCATAAAGGGGCTTTACCCTGCATGATAAGAGATGTTTCTACAGAGTTTATTCCCTGCTGCTTCTGCTGCTCTGTCTTTAGTAGATGAATGCGACTGGCATATGGTTTAAATGCAGGGAAAGATGAGATGAGAGGAGACTCTGCACTTGTGCAACACATTCCTTCATCTGCCTCAGTTTAAAGACCTGTAGGCCTCCTGGCCAGTACCTTTCAGCTGCAGAAGGTGGATTTCATCTCGGTGCTACCCTGCTCCATCCCCTCTCATGAACCCTCAAGTCTTCTATGCTTTTACCTCAAAGACCATGCTGCAAGGAGAGGAAGAGCCCTCTTCTCCTATAGCTGGCCATACAGGATGCCAGGGAAGGGGGTCACAGATGCGTGAATGACTGGAATAAATTTTCAGTTTATTGTGGCACTTTGGGGATTTAAAACTGACTAGAAAATCAAATCAAACCAAAGAAACAAAAGAACCCAACCCAAACAAACCAATAACAACAAACCCCAAACAAACAACCCTGTTTCTTTGGGTTTGCTCAAATGCAGCAGAAAAGGGTCCTGAGGCGGTGGAGTGGGACTGGTCCTTGCACATGGCTCCATTCCAGCACATCCTCACATGGAAACACAGAATGATTTGTATTGCAAGAGAACTCTAAAGGTCATCTAGTCCAACCCCACTGCAGCCAGCAGGGACATCCCCACTGAGATCAACTACATCAGGTCCCTGACTGTAATGGGATACAGTGTACAGGGACCATAATCAACCATGTCAGGGTCAGAGATTAGAGCGTGTGCAAAAGGGGAAAATCCAGACTGTGTGTTCCAATTCCTGCTGCACCCTAGTCTCCTCTTACAGGAAACCAAGATGAGGATTTAATTTCAGCCTTGCGTTAGATAAAGAATCAATCAGGGAAAGAGGCAAGGAAATGAAGGAGCAGAGCAGGGCAGTGAGGAGGTCACCAACTATGCCTGCAGCAAGGCACACAGCAGCCTGCCAGGTCAGCTGTGGCTGTAAAAGTTTATGGGAATGTAAAACTGGTGATAAAAGCCCAGGGTGCCAACTCCTTCCATATTCAGGTGAAGCTTTTAAACCCTTCTCAGATACCCATCTTGTTCAAAATCCTCCCCCTCTCTCTGCCTCTCATTTTATTTTCCAAGAGGAGTTGAGTAGTTAGACGAAAACCAGACAGGTTTCTGGAAGTTGGGCATTAAAGTCCAGCAAAAGACTTTCCTGGATCTTGCCTTGCCAAGCTGGAGCTTATACACATCTGGCTTTTGGTACCATGTCCACCTCTGCTCACTGATGAGAAGGATCAATAACCTTTCCCGTGGCTCATTTTGTACCTATAAAATTAGAGCTGAGCAAATCAACTGCTGCAACAGGGTCTGCAGGCACAGATCCTTCAGTATCTGCTTTATGACTTCTACTCACCAGAGCTTTCAATACCTAATAATGCTTTGAAACAGAGAGTGTTGGCTGCTGTTGAGCTTTGAGTAGGTCTTGGGATATTCAGTCTTGTGTTAACAGTCCCAGCTCCTGGAGGCAGATGGCTGCAGGAGAATCTTGGCCTTTGTTTTAAAACATTTCTAATAATTGTGGTTTGAGAGAATGATTTTAAAATATGATCTAGCTCCACTGCAGAGACTCAGGTACTGGAAGGCAAATGAAAGCTTCTTAAAAAACATAACCCCTAGTTTTCTTGGCTTTTTTTTTTTTTAATTTATTTTAAAAAAATTTATCTACTTATGTTTTTTTCTTGGTGGTTGTTGTTATTGTTGTTTTTTTCTTTATGTGTGTGTGTGAGGTGGACAACTTAGACACACATATACACAACCCCTACAATGGTAGGAATTGTAAAGGACCCTGGATGTGCTTAAAGGTCATTGGGATGTGGTGCTTAGGGATATGGTTTAAGGTGAATCTTGTGGAGTAGGGTTATAGGTTGGACTTGGTGATCCTGAGGGGCTTTTCCAACCTGGATGTTTCTGTGATTCTGTGACCTCTGAAGACTTTTTTTAGTCCAAACTCTCTGTTACAGCAGGATCACCTAGAAAAATCACACAGGAACACTTCCAGACAGGTCTGGAAACTCTCCAGACTTGCAGAGCCCACAGCTTCTCTGGAAAGCCTACTCCAGCACTCTGCCACCCTCAAAGTAAGGATGATTTTTTTTTTTTTTTTCCCCTCTTATGTGGAACTTCCTGGGTTCCAATTTGTACCCATTGTTCCTTGTCCTATCACTGGACACCACTGAGAGGAGTCTGAGTTTTTGATCTTTAAAGAACAGGGTTTGATTTCTGAAGAGAAATAGGCCGAGTGTGTGAGGCACTGCTGGAATGGGACATTTCACTCTACCTTCTATATGCCTGGCAGCAGCTGGCCTTGCCTGACTACATACATGGAAGGGTAAAGATTTGTGGTTGACTTCAGCTCTATTAGAATTCCCAACCTGTGTGTGGATGGGCTAGAAGCACCAGAACAAAATGTCAGAGTGAGTTAGAAGCATTGCTGTGACTGTTCTTTCGGGCTTTAGCCCAGCAGAGTTATTACACACGTGTGCAACATCTCCTGTGGACATTTCAGCTGTGTTCTTGCCTTCCTGTGTTGTGGAGGGGTAATTAATTAATTAATGCAAGAGGATATTTTTTTCAGAATTTTATCTTGTTTATTAATATTCAATATTCAGAACTCTCACCACACTGATCAGTAATTTTAATCATAATTGGTTCTTTGCATTGATCATGGAAACTTTATGCAGGTAATAACAGGATCTAGAAGCAACTAGCAAATATATGTAACATTAATTGAACTCGATTGAACTGGCAGAGAAGGTTGCTGCAGTTAGCGTACCGCTTGCAGTCAATACTCCGCTTGGCCACTAGGTGGCCGCAGGGAGCTCCTTTCTGCCTGCGGCAGATGGCAACGGTGAGTTACAAGAGGCTTTAAGTATTCACTCACAAAACGATCTCCTGACTTGCGGGGCCAGCTACAGCTTCAGCCGGTACCCAAACTCTTTCACGGAATTCTGTTACTGTCTTGTCAGCTGCTGAGACTTTGGATTCTTCCCAGGCTGCTGGGGAAAGGAGGCAGACAATCTGCGACCTGGTCCTGTCCTCCTCTGGATGATCTGTGCATCTCCAGGACTTCCCAGTCGGGCAGGAGACTTTTTAGGTGCAGGTAGGATGCGATGCCATGTGCAGTCTTAGCACAGTGTCACATTGGCTGTGCAGCCTGGTTGCGTGGAGGCATTTAGAGCCTGCTGCTGGCTGTGGACTTCCACACAGAGCTTGGAATGCAATGAGGCAGCAGCACAAACACAACGGCAGAGAGCAGATACCATGAAAGAGCACATGCATACAAGGGCAGAGCACGTTGTGCTCCCTGCTCATCTCCTTTTATCCATACAGCCTGAGACTAATGGGCCTTTGGACACAGAACAGTCAACCAGGATGGTAGTTAGTCAAGCTTGACCATATTAGGCGAAGCCATAGGCTTGCTTTACCATTTTTAGGGAGAACACAGACCTTGCACAAGGCAGGCACAAGCTGAGCCTGTGTACCTTCTTTGCCACAGGCTGTAAAGCGACAGGGTCCTCAGACTCAGTGGCTCCAGATTCTTTGTCCTCTTTCCCGTGCTTGCTTCTCCCCAAAACAGAAGGAGGGAGAGCAGAAAAACATCTCTGGGCAAGCCAGAACATGTATAAGCCTATTTTGGCCTGTTTAGGCTTACCATGGCATCCTGTCAAGGACTTCCCAGGAAAGATAGGATTATAAATCCCTAGTGGTAAGCAAGCTGAGTTTGCTATAGAGTTCAAAGCTGTGCACAGCAATGTTCCTCATCCCAGATAAATCACTTTCACCTACATATCAAAGTAGTAAGTTCACAGTTTTTTTGTCCACAGACAATGTTCATTGCATGACACAACCCACGTGTCGCTGCCTTCTTTAATCACAAAGCTGTGGGATTATCATTTGCAGAGTGGTGAGACTGGCTACTGGGAAGAGGTTAAATTAGTGAAGTAGATTGTCTGCGATAAATGATTAGTGGATCAAAATGGCTCATTTGTTTTCCTAACAAATCAGGTGATGGTAGAAGGGCCATCCACATCCATGTACTCCTGGTGTCTTAGGAAATTCATCTCTAGTGTAAGAATTCAAATTTCCTTCCCTTAGGCTGGGATGACTCAGATTTCTGGACATGAAACCTGTTTCAAACAAACTCTAGGAAGATAGATCCTGTTTAATATCTGAAGGTCATCAGCTGTGTTGGGGAAGAGTCACCACATCTTTGGTCAGCAGAATCAAAGCAGATAGATCTGTGGCTACATGATTTAAAGGGGCAACATTTTTCACTAGTTACAAGATGCCAGCTGAATAAATAAACCCAGAGCATTGTGTGTGAGTTCTCCAAAGTTCATTAGTGATAATGAGACTGTTGGCATTTGGATAATAAAGCCATAATCTAAGGGCTGTTGTAAGCAGGTTGAGAAACTTGGATGGTGACATTAATGATGCAAGTACAATAACATTTGCAAAGAAATTTCTTGGAGGGAGTAAGAGGGAAGCAGAAAGGGCAGCTGGGCACAAGAGTGTGGGGGAGTGAACTTCATCATGGTGACCCTCCATTGAGAGTGCATCTACCATCTCTGCTTGCCTCTTGTGTTTTCTGTGTCAGCTGATTGAAAAAGCTCTGTGAGGAGTGTATAGGAGATAGTAAGAGGTAAGAAATGGGCACATTGCCTCCCTGAACAGGCTTGTCTGGTCACATCTGTTACAGCAACTGAGTTTTGTGCCATTGAGTGAGTCTTTGTCAGCCAAATCTCAGTAACTGCTTGTGGAAGTTAGTGCTGGGTCCTTCCACCTTCACATCTCTCCCTGCAATGGTTCACTGTGCAGTGAGCTGCCTGTCTACCTTGTGTGAGCGCCTCCCAAGTCCCACTGCAGTGCAAAAGTGCTTCTTGGATGTGCTGGTTTGAGGCTAGTTGGAAGATTTTAATTGAGAAAATTACACTATAGGCTGTGAAAGGAAAACATGGTGATGTGTATTTTACTCACAGACTTGCTGAGATTGTTTGGGAAAAAAGAAATCAAAACATTAGATAAGGCAGTGTCAGTCTGTCTCTGGGGGCACAGCACCTCGGGCGGTCTAGCAGCTTCTGGCTCTGACTCCTCTTTGCTGATTGATTTTCACTAGCCACTTTTCTTCAAACCCCCTCTCGCCAATCCCCCAAGCTCACCTTGGGGTAAGGTATAGGACTGGGGAGGTGGAAGGGTGGTTGGGAGCCCCTCCTGGGGTCTCTGATTTCTGGGAGGGGAGTTGTGTTTCTGTATTCCCTTTAACTTGTCTATGTCTGTAACTATTCCTGTCTATAGTGTATATCTCTGCTTGTACATTGTGCTGAGCTGTAAATAGAGCTTCAGACCTTAACTTCCAGCCAGCTGAGTTCTAGTCTGGGTCATTTTACAACGTGTGAGGGGTGGGGAACTCCCAAACCATCACATTGAAAGACCTGCACAGGGACATGCTAAAACCCCCTGAAAAAACAACTGTGGATATCGAGACTGCATTGAGTCAGGGGCTGCATGTGAGCTTTGGCAATTAAAGAACCTCCTTTGCCTTGGGTTATTATTAATTGTCAGCTGTTAATTACCATCAGGTATAGAAGCTGTGTATCTTTACTGGCTGTACTGATCTGGTACTATCTGGCTTTCCTTGGCCAGCACAGCAAAAATCTGCAGTTTTGAAGCAGCCCCTTTTGAAAGTTGTTTTTTGTGCCATGATTTAGGACACATCCCACAAAGCAGCTGAAGAAGGGAAAGGCTGGAAGTGACCTGAGCAAGCAGCATGCTGGGGCTGCTGAGCAGGTGATGTCAGTGCTGTTGCCTTCACCAGCACATTCAGAGCTCCTCCACAGCTCAGTGTCAGCCCTGCTGATTTCACTGAGAGTTGTGACAAAGACTTTAATTTTCATTGTTTTGAAGAGCAAGTTACATGCTAGCACAGACCAACTTTTTAATAGCAATTAGAAACAGTGAATCTCACTCTAAAATGCTCCAGGTTCAAGGTGCTCCTTTCTATTCATTGCTTGAATGATTTACACTCTTGTACAAGGAGCTTTATAGGGATTCAGCTGTAATTTAGCAACTGTATTTAAAAAGAAAGTAAAACCCTCAATCCCAAATCAAAACCACCTTAACATCTTTTGGGGAAAAAGCAAAACATTATATGACTAAATCTCTCCTTTGCTTGGAGATAGTCATCAAGGAGTCTCTGTATTTCTGCTGGGTGGATAAGGAATATGTCTTAATAGGATTGGAAATCTAGAAGTGCCAGAAGCTTGGTTTTCCAGGGACAAAGAAGATGCTCATAATGGTTTTTGTAATTGTTGTGGAGCATTTTCAGAGCACCTGGGAGGATTTCAGCTTCACCCAGACAAGCTTTTGTGGGTAATGTTTAAATTTTGTCTCCTGTCTTCTGTGTGTTACAGTTGAATTAATTAATTTAAATACCTGAGTTTTTTCCTTCCCCAATTTTAGACCAAGTGTAACTGAGCAGTGTGGGTGGAAGTTAATACCCAAACTCATTCTGCTGGCTTTTCTACCCTAGTTGATAACTTTCTGGCAACAGCAATCCATGTCAAATGTGAACTGCTCTCTGATCAGGTTACAGCCTAGGAAGGAGACTGAATTCAGTTTTTTTCTCTCATAGGACTGTGATAGAAAATAGAATCAAAATTAGCAGCTAAACGAATAAAATCCCAAGGACAATAACTGAACAAATGTGTCTGCTAAGCAGTTTTCTGAGAGGAAAATCTGGCATCTCTCACTTGAGGAGAAACAGCGAGGAAGAAAGTGTGGAGAGTCCTTACCTGTGGGACAGAGCAAAGTCAAACGCAAGGTTCCCAGTGTAAGTCAAACCCAGCATGGTCAAACTGTGGGACAGGCTGTCCAGGGGGGTGGGAGGGGTGCCTGGGGATCTCCAAAAAGCAGGTAGACATGGCACTTGGGGACATGGCTTAGTGGGCATGGTGGTGTTGAGTTGACAGTTGGGCTTGATGATCTTAGAGGTCTCTCCCAACCTTAATGATTCTATGTATTTTCTGAATTCAGTATGAGTGATCCATCTCCCTCCACCACTCCGACCTCAGTGGAGTTTGCTGTAGCACTGTGCTGCCCATGACAATATTGATATCACCTATTTGACCCCAAACTCCACACAGCTTAAGAGACAGAATGCTCTGCAGTGCACCAGCTGTGGCTGGTGAGGTCCCAGAAGTTTCATTCTTTTCCCTGTCCTCAGTGGTTTAAGCTGGAGATTGGTTAATAGCAGGCATGTAATAGTGTTTAAACTTCAGGAGTTCTGCTGAGGGGCTGCTGTGCAGGACCTTCTCACAGAATCACAGAAACATTCAGGCTGGAAAAGACCTTCAGGATCACCAAGTCCAACCAGTATCCCTACTTTGCAAGATTCACTCTAAACTGTTTCCCCAAGCACCACACCCAAAAGACTTTTAAGCACATCCAGGGTTGGTGACTTCACCACCTTCCTGGGCAGCCCATTCCAATGCCTGACCACTCTTGCTGGGGAAAAAAAATCCTAATGTCCAGTCTAAACCCATCCAGTTGCAGCTTGAGGCCATTCCCTCTTATTCTATCACTATTTACTCGTGGCAAGAGCCCAGCAGCAACTTCTCGACCATGTCCTTTCAGGTAGCTGTAGACAGCAATGAGGTCTCCCTTCTCCTCTTTTTCACACTAACAGGTAGTTTTCGTATTTCCTTAGGTTATGATCCCACATTTAGAGTGGTTCCCAGACCATTGGGCCCTCTCTGTAGGCTTTGGTGGGGTCTGGGAGGACTTAGGGTATTACAGACCAGGACCAAATAGTAGGATGTGTCCTGTGTTCTTGGGGACTGAGAAGAGTAAGGGGACTCATAAAAATAAATATGTTTAATAGCATAGAATGAAACAACAGATTGAAATTGTGCTGAAATCCAATTCTGGGGTTTTATAATCCAGAGAAACTTATTAACTTCAGAGACCTGTGCAAGCTAGGGGAAAAAGTAAGCTTTTCATTTCATCCCCAAAACACAGAGAATTTAAAGCATTTTTATGGTGCATTTCAGGACAATGACCTGGGCAATGTGTTCAGCTGCTTTGCTTGCCTCATAAAACCTGGTTTATACAGTCCTGGAATTAATCCTGTTCTGTTTGGGGCTTTCCAGAGCAGGGACTGCCAGCAGAAGCACTTTATGATATAGAGCTAAGGTGTCACAGGGATGGAGCCCAGAACTATTGTGTTCACCTCCTTGATCAATAGCAAGCAGATCTTTAGACATAAATAACACTTGTTGTGGGATGGGGAGAACCTTTCTCTGCAGTCCAAGGTTTGAGGGCTCTTGTCTGTTTCCCAGGACCTGATCTTTGGATTTATTTACACTAGGTAGCACAACTTGAACAAGAGGGAAACACCAAAATACACCAGGAAAAAAAAAAAAAAAGGACTTGATATGCCCTCTGCAATTTGCTGAATGATGCCAGGCATTGACAATTTCTGATGCTGAGCTTTCTCTAATAGTGTTTGAATTTTGTTGTGTTCCCATCACCCCTCAACATTTTCCTTTGCAAATACCAAATGCATCTTTTCCTTATGTATAGCTGAAATAGTTTAGGTCGCTTTTCCTTGCATTTTAGCTGCAGTAGTTTCAGTCACTACATGTTTCAGGTTTAATTCTGAATCTGTGTTTTAACTGTGTTTTAACCGTGTTTTCCGGCTCCCTGTGCTGAGCATGCAGCTGGAGCAAAAAGGACCAGGCTGTATGAAGGCTAAAGGTTGGGAAGTGCTGAACATCACACACTTAGAGGTGAGTGAAAACCAAGTCTCTTCAGGATAGATCTCTCACTTGCTGCTTGTGTTTTTTGTCTTTGTGGACATCTGCTTTCTCTGAAGGCTCTTTTATTTTCATAGTTTGGGTTGCAAAGGCCCTTTAAAAGTCATCTAGTTCAACTGTCTTGCAGTGAGTAGGGACATCTGCAATTAGAGTAGGTTGCTCTGAGCCACATCTGACTCGGCCTTCAGTGGTTCCAGAAATGGATTTTCCTGTGAGCTTCTGGAGAATCCTAAGGAGGAAAGTATCTGGGACATAGAAGGGCAGGATTTGATTTCCAGAAGAAATCAAAATAGGTTTGAGAGAGGTAAGACTTTCATGGCCCATCTGGATGTGTTCTTCTGTGACCTGAACTAGATTGTATGGTCCTGCTCTGGTAGGGGGGTTGGACTCGATGATTTCTTTGGTTCCCAGACCATTGGGCCCTCTCTGTAGGCTTTGGTGGGGTCTGGGAGGACTTAGGGTATTACAGACCAGGACCAAATAGTAGGATGTGTCCTGTGTTCTTGGGGACTGAGAAGAGTAAGGGGACTCATAAAAATAAATATGTTTAATAGCATAGAATGAAACAACAGATTGATGGTGGCTTTCCAACCCCTACCGTCCTATGATCTCATGAACTCCTTGTCACCAACACAAATAGATCAACATCTGGAGTGTCAGGAGGATGGAGCCAGACTCTTCTCAGTGATGCCCAGTGGTAGGACAAGGGGTGCAAGCTTGAGTATGGAAGGTTCCACGGGAACATGTGGAAAAACTTTTTCACTGTGAAGGTGACCAAATACTGGAACAGGTTGCCCAGAGGGGTTGTGAAGGCTTCTTTTCTGGAGATATTCCAAGCCCACCTGGGAGTCTTCCTGTGTGACCTACACTAGGAGAACCTGCTCTGGCAGGGGGGTTGGACTGGATGATTTTTTGAGGTTGTTTCCAACCCCTAATGTTATAGAATCATAGAATGGTAAGGTTGGAAGGGACCTCAAAGATCATCCAGTTCCAACCCCCTGCCATAGGCAGGGACACCTCCCACAGTACAGTTCACTCAAGGCCTCCTCCAACCTGGCCTTGAACACCTCCAGGGAGGGAGCAGCCACAACCTCCCTGGGCAACCTGTGCCAGTGCCTCACCACCCTCACTGCAAACAACTTCCTCCTAACATCCAGTTTCAATCTCCCCTCTGCCAGTTTAAACCCATTGCCCCTTGTCGTGTCATTGCAAGACCTTGTCAATAGTCCCTCCCCAACCTTCCTGTACCCCACTTCAAATCCTGGAAGGCTACTCTAAGGTCTCCTGGAAGCCTACTCTAAGGTCTCCTGGAAGCCTTCTCTTCTCCAAGCTGCAGAACCTCAACTCTCTTAGCCTGTCCTCATAGCAGAGCTATGTGATGTTCTGTGATCCTCTAACTCTGGATTAACATTTGAATGCCTGCTTAGTTCAGGCAGAGATGTCTGCTTGTAGCCCACGCTCCTGCAGCTCTTGCATGTATTTAGCTCTACTGGGAGCAACTCTTCTTGCTATTTCTTCTTGCACTGGCCTGGTTACTTGCACTGCAGCCACAGCTGTCCCTCCAGCCCAGCAGTTACAGTGTGCACTTGCTGCCCAGGCACAGCACAGGCAAAGGAGGAAAATAGGAATTCAAGCCCTGCCTGAAAAGTAAAAGGGACAAATTAGTTTCTTGTCACTGCACTGCAATAAATACATTGTCATTTTTATACCCCAGTGAATCATATTCTCCATTTCCCCCGTAACTATTATACAGTCTGCTGGCAGTACATCATTTTTTGGTAATTTTATTTTCACCAATTGTTTTATGAAATTTTTGAGCTTTATGGACACTAAAACAAATCTAGCCTGCGAGTATTATAGCCCTTTAAATCACCGGCAGGAAATCTCAAGGTTCGTCCAGACTGTGTGAGAAGGAAGCTTTAGGAAAGAAAGATTGCTTTGAGCTTATAAACTGAGCAAAAAAAACCCCAGAGATAAGTTTGTAAAAGGGACATACATCATCACTGGTGAAAACCAGGACGTAAAACAACATCTCTCTGCTCAGCTCCCTTAAGAATAAAAATGGATTTTTATTTAGCAGAACCACTAAAGTGGTTGGGGAAAGGAGCACACCAGCTTTTCCATGCTTTCTTAACCATAACAATCCTAATTTCCTACAAAGCCACCGTCTCAGGCACTGCCTTGGCTAAACTGCAGTTAGTTGTAGTCCCCAAACAGTGGGAATCTGACAGAAACCTCTCAAATCTAAGAGAATCACAGAAACACCCAGCTTGGAGAAGCCTCTCAGGATCGCCAAGTCCAACCTAGAACCCTACTCTACCAGGTTCACCTTAAACCATATCCCTAAGAATCACATCCAAATGACCTTTAAGCACAACCAGGTGACTCCACCACCTCCCTGGGCAGCTCATTCCAGTCCCATGCCACTCCATGAAAAACTTTTTCCTAGTGTCCAGTCTAAATTTCCCCAGTCTCAGATAGAGGCCATTCCCCTCTGTTCTGTCTCAAATTACCTGTAAGAAGAGCCCAGCAGCAGCCTCTCCACAATGTCCCTCCAGGTAGCTGTAGGCAGCAATGAGGTCTCCCTTGAGCCTCCTCTTCCTCACACTAACCATCCCCAGCTCCCTCAGTCGTTCCTCACAAGCTTTATTCTCCAGGCCCTTCCCCAGCTTTGTTCTCCTCTGGACCTTCTCCAGCACCTCCACATCTCTCCTGCACTGCAGTGCCCAAAACAGAACACAATACTCAGGGTGTGGCTTTGTGATGCTGAGGAACTGAAGGCACTTCGATGGGCATGGGGGAAAGGGATTAGCCAAGTTCTGCCCTCTTACCATAACCTCTGCTAACACTTTACATCACTAATGCATCTGGACTGTTTGTTGAGAAAATTTTGCCAGCTGAATGAAATTTCAGGCAGCAAATGGGAGATGCAAGAGCCCTGCAGAGAGATAACCTGCTCCCCATGAGCCTCGCTCTGCCCCGCTCGCTGTGTGCCTCGCTCTGCCCTTCTTGGTGTAAACCCCCAACCTAGAACACAAGTAGAGACCTGGGGAATCCACTGTGCTCCATCCTCTACCTGACATCTCTAAGTGGCTCTGTCCTTACAAAACATGTTGCTTGGCTTTGTCTCTGTGAAGAGCAGAGGGTTATGGTTTCCAAGTCTTAGAATCATAGAATCATAGAATGGTAAGGTTGGAAGGGACCTCAAAGATCATCCACT
>VWZE01009690.1:26794-49070 GCA_013396675.1 Eubucco bourcierii
GGGGGGAGGCAAAAAGGAGAGAAAATAAAAAATCCTGATCGTGGAGGGAGGGGGAAATACCCAAAGCTTGCCTTTGTTGTGGCGACACCAGCCTGTTGTTATGGCAATAGGTAAATCTCATTTCAAGGATAAGCTGAGGTCCTTGGCTCATGCCTGTGCCTGGCATATAATGAGGGACCCCAGGAGGTGTCTGGGCTAGGAAGACAGGTTTGTCTTTGCTTCTTCCTTCTGCTTCACCCATCCCTCCACCAGCTCACCAATAGCATCTCCTGCATTTATAGTATCTGGGCATCATCTGAAATGGCTTTGCTGGCTAAGGCCAAGTAGAGAAACTTTCCAAGGCATTCCAGTCACATAGTTGAGAAGTTCATAAGTGCCTGGAGGCTGCTGGTCTCTACAAGCCTGTGTGCTGAGTGCTGGGCTCAGCTCTGGAGGCTTCAACTTCAGGATGAGTCTGCCCCTTATGTGCTTTTCTCCCAAATCCTGCCTTCACATCTGGCAAGTGGGGCATTGGTTCAGGTGATCCTGAATCAAGAATGATATTCACATTGTCTCTGAGGGCACTGTCCTCTAGGCTAGGCCAAAGCAAGTGCGGTTGATGGAGGTGGTAAGATGCTTTTGCCACAAATGCTGGTGGTCAGACACCCCCCAGCAAGTGTGCAAGGCAGGGAAGAGGACACTACAACTTCTGCTGTGTCTCTTTAGAAGAGAGTGACCACTGGTGAAATCCTGTCCCAGGCTTCCCAGAGAAGTGGTAGAGGCCCCATCCCTGGAACCATTTGGTTCAGGCTCTCTGGGGCTCTGAGCAGCCTGCTCTGGTTAAAGATGTCTCTGGTGACTGCAGGGGCTTTGGACTGGATGCCCTTTAAAAGTCTCTTCCAACCCAAACCATTCTGTGATTCTAGGAGAATCCTTTCAAATGCAAGGGATATCTTCCAGGACTCCTGTATGGATTCTGGCCAGCAATGCCTTGGTGTGGTTATTGCAGACAGGGCTCTATGTGCCCTCACCTCACTGCTTTCCAGCATGGACATTTTCAGGACACCATCATCTTCCCTCACTTCCCTTGCACCCTTGATTCTGTCACTGTCAGGGGCTTATTTAGGTCCATAATAGTGATAATTTACTGCAGCACACTTCCTATGGGAAGTAAATAAGTCTGTCTCCCTGAAACTCCCTGAGCAATTAGAAGAATGAAAGACTGTGCCAGGGCTTAGCATTTATTTTCTCCCCGCATTTACACAAGGCCATTTCCCTGCTGACAAATTGTGGGGCAAATTGTTCTCCAGCAAGTCTGTCAGATGAGAAGGTGTTATGATTAAGCTGCTGGTGTAAATTTGGGTGACAATAAATCCTTTTATTGCATTAGCTGGATTTATTTGCTTGCAGTCACCATAACGGATTCAAAGCAACAATAATAAACAGGTTGATTTTGCACCTGCTTAAGGGTAATTAATATGCACTCTAAAAATAAAGACTCTACTGTTTTTTAAAAAAAGAATAAGAAATCCATTTAGTGATCTAGAGGCTGCTGATCAGGGCTGGGTGTAGAATTCACTGTTTGTGTTGCATTAAAGAAATGCTGAAGTGCAGTGATGGGGCAGTGAATTTGGGAAGAGCTCTGCCCAAATACAAGCTGTATTCTGCAAACCCTTTAACAGGCAAAGATTGCCCTGCATGAGCAGCCCTCTCCTGTGTAAGGGCAGTGATACAGAGGGGTTAAGCTTTATGAGGGTACACCAGCTGTACAGCCCTGGAGAGGATGTACACAAGAAGTAGCTATGCCTGCTGCGTGGAAGTTCTCTGTGCCCAGATGGGATGGGCACAGGGGACCATGCTCTGCCTTGGGGCTGCTCTGGTACAGCTGTGTTTGGCTGCTCTGAGTCATCTTTGCTTAGAATTGGCTGGCAGTAAATGTGGCAGAGCTTGTGGGCACTTCAGTGTTCATCTCTCTCTGTGCTTGCTCCAGTCCTGCATCAGTTCCAGCTTGGAGGGGATTTACAGGAGAGGTTTTGCTGTTGATGAGCTGCTTGCAGGAAGGGTTTGTGTGCTCAGAAACAGAGTGGTAGGAGTTGAAAGAGACCTCTGGAGATCATCTAATCCAACCCCCCCTGCTAAAGTAGGGTCACAGCAGGATGCCCACAAACTCTTTGGGCAGTGTTTGCTGGCAGTAGGGGGACATGGGATAGAGGATGGGGGTTGGGGGGTGTATTTTTGCCTGTTTGAGTTCCTGCAATTTAAGTTGCTGCTGTTTTCTCTTTCTCTTTGCAGCAGTCAATAGTTTGTGGCATTTTGGCTTTGTGTGGGAGCTCTTTAAGCTTGTTAAGGGTGTTGGCTAGTGCTTTGTGGCCTGTGAAGTGGGCACAGCTGCTCTGTGGACCCTTTTGCTGGGGTCACACTGGGTGGTTGTGTGCGTTTGCAGTTGATCCAAGTGTAAACCACCAAACCCTCACTTTTTTTTTTTTTTTTTCAGACCAAGCTCTTCCTTGCAGAGAAAGATGCCAGCCCCTCAGTTCCCTTAGCCTNCTTGTTTTCCATATGCTGTGGTTCTGAGAAAAAATCTTCAAAAGGAGAACAGATTCCTTCACTGAAGAGGAGAAAATGCAGCTTCTGCTTCTGCTGTTGCATCCTGGTGTCTGCATGGAGTTGTTTCTTTGCTGACTGTGCAGCCAATGCCACTTTTATCTCCGTTGTTTTTACTACTCCAAATCATGCTACAGGTTCCTGGGTTGTGGCAGTGAGCTGGTGAGACAAGGTGAGTAATTGTGTGTGTATTAAACCAGCCACATTGGGGGTGAGCTGCGGATGTTTTTTATTTGTGCAACAGAAGTATTTGTAGCAGATGGATGTGAGGGGTGTGGGTGAATTCCAGACACCAGATCTCACCAGTTAGTTGCTGTTACAACACCTTCCTATGGTGTTTTCCATATGGTGTGGAGTGCTACAAGCAGAGTTGTTTTTCTTTAATACTTTTACTGTTTGTCCACATCTTTAATAGTCTTCCTTTAAACAAGAAGGGCAGTGTGTCTGCTGTCACACTCTGACACCTTCTGAATACATGCCATTTGGTTTAAATGATGCATTTTGGGGAGTGATTTGCTGGAGAAACTCATGTGCAGAGGAGGGTTGAAAGCCACTGTCCAAAACAGGATCACAGAATGGTAAGGGTTGAAAGTGACCTCTGGAGCAGCCAACTTCCCTGCCAGAGCAGATTCACCTAGAGCCAGGTTGCACAGGATAGCATCCAGGTGGGTTTGGAATGACTTCAGAAGGTGCTTTGCAGATGCTTTTGGCTTAGACCTTGTGTTTAGGGTGCAGTGTTCTGTAGAAACCTGAGCAATCAGGTGTGCACTAGCATTGGTGTACTCACTGCTGCGACCTATGGAGGTGTCGAGATGAGAGAAGAGGATCTTGGCTGAGACTTCCTAAGCTGCCTGCAGATCTCCCTGCTTTTGTTGTCCTGCTTATTGTATCACTCACTGTCACCTTTGACAGCCCATCCATTTCTCCCATGTTCCCAACTGCTCAGGAATACCTGAGTCAAAAACACTTTGGGGAAAACACTGATAATTTGTCCCAGGGATTTTTTTCAGGAATGTATCAATTTGAGCAAGGCCTGCAAAGTTTCTTAGATTGCACTGAATAGGGCTTCTTCCTTAACCCAGAGAGACACTTCATACCCCTCCTGGGGCCAGAGGCCTGGCTGTTTCTGATGCTTAGGTGGGATGAAGGTATGCTGTGTTCAGAGTCCTGCCGATGGAGGCTGGTGACCATTTTGGGGCAACAGTACAGGGTCCTACTTCTGTCTGGATTTTATGGCAAGTAGTTAATGTTTTACAATCCTGAGTTTGTTTATTACAGCAGGCAGAAGAGCTCTGTGCATGCAGAGCATCCCTGTGCTCTGCTGAGACCAGAGGGTTGTGACTTCTCATTAGTATCAAGTGATGGAGCAATTTCAGACCATTTCTTCTTGTTCTAAGGGAGGTGTGAACTGGAGGTTAGGAGAAACGTCTGTAGTGAAAGAGTGGTCAGGCAGTGGGAACAGGCTGGCCAGGGTGGTGGTAGAATCACTGGAGGTATTCAAGAAACATGTAGATATGGCACTTAATGGCTTAATGCCCTTGGAGGTGTTAGGTCAACAGCATCACTCCATCATCTTAGAGGGCTTTTCCAATTAAAACAATTCTGATTCTATGATGAGGGTTTCTCTCTCCTTTAAAGGTTTCTCACCCAGATGCAGGAAAGATTTCTTTCTTTTGACTTTGATCACTTTCATAGGGTAAGTGGCCACTTCTCTACACTCTTCTGTTATTGCCTTGTGTGAAATTGCTGCACGTTAATTAATTTTGGCACTGAGGTTTTCAAGTGGGGTTGTGTGGAGGGAAGTGGCTCCTGTCACAGCGTGGCAAGGTTGTCCTAGGGTAATGTGGTAAATATTTTTCATCCATTAGTGGATTATAAAAACAGTGCATCATGCTGCTGCTTGGCATCAAGGGGCATGGAGAGCAGGAGTATGGCTGTTAATGTAAGAGGGTGAGGAACCATCACTCATTTGGTTGATTCAGGAGCCAGGGCTCACAGTAACATCTGACTTGCACACAAACACCTCTGTGTTTTAGAGCTAACCATTCCAATCAAAAAACCCCAGCAGGTCTCTTTGCATTTCTCATATATTCCCATTTCTTCTTGTATCTTCCTGTTTCTGATTCTCAGATCTCTCTCTCTTTAAGTTTCTCTCAGTTTTTTACTCATCCCAGTTCCATGACACCAGCACAAAATACTTGAAACACCATGGACTGCATTCATGCTTGCTTCATATCATAAATTATAGAATGGTTTAGGTTGGAAGGGACCTCAGAGGTCATCCAGTTCCAACCTCCCACCATAGGCAGAGACACCTCCCACTAGAACAGGTCACTCAAGGCCTCATCCAACCTGGCCTTGAACACCTCCAGGGAGATTGTGGAGCACAGAATCACAGAATATGATCTTTGATCTGTGGATTCTGTGCTCCACAACCTCCCTGGGCAACCTGTTCCAGTGTCTCACCACCCTCACTGCAAGGAACTTCTTCCTAACATCCAGTTTCAATCTCCCCTCTTGCAGTTTAAACCCATTAACTCTCATCCTGTCATTGCAAGACTTTGTAAATAGTCCCTCCTCAGCCCTCCTGTAGGTCCCTTTCAGATACTGGAAGGCTACTGTAAGGTCTCCTCAAAGCCATATACAACCTTTTGCCCGTCTTGACCAAAAAGAGATTTTTTTTTGCTGTTCAGGGCTTCATTCTACATTGACCTCTCATCACTATAGTAATTAAAAAAAAAATAAATATAAGTAATAAACTGGTGTAGTGCTACATATAGAAGGCTGTAATTCTGTACAGTTACTCTGTGCTTTTCCTACAATAAGTAGGATTCAACCTCTTTATGTGTAAAATGATACTGAACAGTAACTACCTTCTAAGATTGCCACATTATTCTGTAGTTAGAGTCCTCAACACCACAGCTTTTGTCAACTTTACTGTGTAGGTTTCATTCTTACCATAAAAAACCCACAGTAATTTTTAATAGGGGGAGGTGGTGGCAGAACAAAATGACTCATAAAACACTTTGGATGGACTTGGCTCTATAAACCGAGGGCTGGAGTCTTCCTTGTCTGTCTTTTCTGAAGGACACAAAATTCTTCATCTCTCTGTCCTCCCAGTGATCTCTCCTTTGTGTTCAGTCACCCAGAGATGTTGGCAGCCAGGGGCTTCCTTAGTTTCTTCTGTAGTTGGGGTGTGTTTTGGATCAGGAAGGCACTGCTGAAGCAGATATCTTGACTGTCTCCACTTGCTGCATTTTGTCTTCACTTACTGCATTTTGGTTTGTTTTCCTGTCTTGGTGTGTCTGACCTAAATTCCTCTAAAACCAAGTGCAATGGAAAATGCTCTTCAAGCATAGGACTGCAGCCACTAAGGGGCGTTTAGAGCATGGGATGTGGCTGGAGCAAAAAAAAAAGTTAGCTGTGGCTAATGGGAATGTCAGGTCCTTGGGGTTCTGTCTCTGCAGCTCCTCTTCTCTTGGTCTGCATGCCCTGGCAATGCATATGTGCCCATTTGGGATGGGAGATATCACCTGCTGAGTTTGGACCTCCACAGGAGATTTGGTGAATTTCGTGGAGCAGTTCTCCACCATGCTTGGACATGATGCTTTAATGTTTGGGCTTGAAGAGAAGGCTTCCAGGAGACCTGATAGTAGCCTTCCAGTATCTGAAGGGGGTCTACAGAAGGGGTGGGGAGGGACTGTTTACAAGGTCTTGTAATGACAGGACAAGGACAGTGGATTTAAACTGGCAGAGGGGAGATTGAAACTGGATGTTAGGAGGAAGTTCTTTCCCGTGAGGGTGGTGAGACACTGGCACAGGTTGCCCAGGGAGGTTGTGGCTGCTCCCTCCCTGGAGGTGTTCAAGGCCAGGTTGGATGAGACCTTGAGTGACCTGTACTAGTGGGAGGTGTCCCTACCTATGGCAGGAGATTGGAGCTGGATGAGCTTTGAGGCCCCTTCCAACCTTACCATTTTATGATTCTATCTGAAAGGTCTCCTTCAACAAAAACGTTTCTCTGATCCTATTCCGAAGGACATTTTTGAGCAGAAGAGGTTGCTAGCTTGGCGCTGAGGGCTGGTTTGGAAAGCACAAACCCTCTCTGGCAAGCTGCTGGCTCAGCAGACCGACACAAGCACGGCATTAGGGCAGACCACAGCCATGGAACACTCAGACACATCCTCAACCTTTGCCAGGCTTCTCGGACTTCTTGCACGGTTTGGCTTGCTCGTTCATGGCCCATGTAAAAGTTTTGAGATCGTTGTTTTTTCCCTGCACTGCCACACGGAGTGATGCTGCCCCTCTAAGGCTCACTTCCCCTTCCACACCGCAGTGATTTGTGGCGTGCTCGGAGCTGCAGCCACTTGAGCTGAGCAGCCCCCGAAGCCATGAGGCTGGAGTTTGGTGGAACCTCTGTCCATTTAATTAAGAAATGCTGCTCACGGAGAAGCAAATGCATCAACATAATTTACTGCCACGTCTGTCTGTCGAGCCTTTTGTCTCTGCATTCTCTGCTACTCTGCTGTATCTTATTACCCGAACTAGGTAGATTTTTGCTTGGCTGAGCCAAGATCAAAAAGTAATTTTTCTTTTTGCAACAGCCGATTA
Organism: Eubucco bourcierii; assembly: GCA_013396675.1. Lineage (NCBI taxonomy): Eukaryota > Metazoa > Chordata > Aves > Piciformes > Ramphastidae > Eubucco > Eubucco bourcierii. The sequence continues at coordinate 33,986 of VWZE01009690.1, forward strand.
GAAATTCATTTATTTTCACATTAGACATTTGACCAACGTCTCCCTCCCCCCAACAAACCAACCCTCCCNTGCATAATGGAAGACAGTGAGCCCCGTTAGGAAAACGTGGCCCAGGGCAAAAATTAAATGCAGAATCGTGTCCCAGAAATGAGATGTATTTACTATTGTTTTTGAAAATTAATGGTGCATTTTTAGTTTTTATAATGCAATTTAATGATGCAATTCATCTAATAAAAGCCTCACATTTTAACTGGGTTGTCCAGACTTAGTGGGGCAGGACAAAATGTACCTTTTAGATGTAAGATTTTTAACAAACGCTTCAGGCTCTTGGATTTTTCTTTTTTTTTTCTTTTTTTTTGCATTAAAAAAAAAAAGGAGAAACTCTCTGCATGCTTTGGCTAACAGCTGGGGTATCAGCAGGAGTCCAATAAAAAGGACATTTTTCTTTCTAAATATTGGTGTTTGTGCAGCATACAATAATATTATAAATGCAGCAGTGGGTTTGAAGTACAATGCTGCAGCTGATTATAGAATGCCATATGGTGCTGGCACATTAAACTGCTACAGACTGAGCATGGACTGGAGCTTTAAAGGCTGTGGGCCAGTGCTTGTGCCTGAACTGGAGTGAATATATGAGACAGTGTCAACACACAGAGCTGTCATGTTCAGCAGCAAAAAGCAAACGGTGTCAAAATTGTATGGGGTGACTGAAGAAAAACCCAGCAAAGTCAGCACTGAGCACATGCTCCTTCCTTAGATCAGCTCTTGGTGGGTGATGTGTTGGGGGTAAGCCCTCAGTTGCTTTCTCAGGGCACTATTTGACTTCAGAAACTCGGGAGCGAGGGCTGGGAGGAGCCCTGGGCACCCCAGCACTGTGTTTTACTGGGTGATGACAGACTGCAGAGCAGAGGTTTTGCTCCAGCTCGGTGTCAGGGAAATGCCCTTCTTGCCATGTCTTATGTTTAGAACATTAAAAGCCTCTTGGTCTGATTTGCATTGTGATCTTCATCTGCTCTGCAAAGTTCTTGTATCCTCTTGCAAAGTGAACACAGGCAGATTTGCCACGGATTTTAAAGCCTCCTAAAAGTGTGGTTCTGTAATAGGGATGAGAACACCTAGAACGGATGTTCACTGCTGCCCGAGGCTGGCACATTCCTGCTGCTCTGTCAGATACACTGGGATTTGGGTGATGCTGAAAACAGACCTGATCAGGACACAGAGAAGTGAGGCTTTTGCAGGAGGTGAGGTGAGGTCAGAGGCAATGAGGCTGCCTTTTTCAGTAGGAGTAGAGATTTATGGTTGACTTCAACTAGTTAGGATAATTCCCACCAATTCTTTTTTAAAGGTTCTGCTAGAAAAATACATTCAGGTTTGATTTCCAGGTTTAAAATATACCTTCATCTGCTTTTGTAGAATCTTCTTTTATGGACAAAACTTGAAGTTGCAGCTAACTAAATAGTATCTAACACTGGCTTAAGAGAACCTCCTTCCTATAGATTAAAAATGCGCATTTATCACAGAGAGTTGAATTTAGCTACATCAAAACTACCAACCTGACACCAAAGTAGATTTTGGTTCAGAACTGTGGAAGGAGGAGATGTCTATTCATTTGTGGGGGAATTTAACATCCATTTGTCTTTGTTTCCTGACTCTGGTGCATGATTTCCCAGAGGACACAAAGAGATAGCTCCCATGACAAGTAACAGAGGAGCTCGCTCACAACCTCCAGCATGGTGCTCCCTGAGAGCTACCCTTTGCTGTTTATGTGAGGTTTAGCAGAATGAAATGTGAATAAGTTTGGGTCTAGCAAGGAACCCACTGGTCATGTTCCTGGCCTTTTTGTGGGCACACAGATTAAAAAATCTAGGGTTGGGTCACTGACAGGTTTTACTGGATACCAAGGTTAGCCGCCTTTTCATTTTCCCTTCTGGTCCAGCTCCATGCCCACAGGATGTTCAGCCTAAGCTTCAGGTAGGTTTTGAACCATCCCAGCCAACTGTCCCAGCTAACACATACTCACTCCAGCAATTTCTAACCAGCTTCAAACAGACAGTCTCTGTGTTGTTCTTACTGCTTTCACTTCAGATCTAAGATACATCCTTGGAGAGAAAGGGCCACCAGAACCAAAGCATCAAGGCAAAGATCACACCATCCACAAGCTGTCTGGTGGCTTATTGTGTGCTAAAACTCCACATACAACCCAGGCAAGTGAGGAAAAATGAGGATTATGATGGCTGGTCAACACCAAGCCTGTTCCTGAGCAGTAGCAGAGGCAAAAAGATTTGACCTTGTGCCCTGTTTTCCTGTACCTCATCATCTAACCAGCACCATGTACCCACATCACAAATGTAACAGATAAGTTCTGTTTTATTTTTCAAGTGTACCTAGCTGGGTTACTTGATGATCATCAACATGCTTGTAACTTGATGCACTGCAGCTGGCTCCATCCCAGCACTGGATTTACAGCTGGACAAGGAGGTCCCTGGCTCCTGCAGCACCAGTCTTGGCTAGTTGGTAGCAGAGCCTAGACTTTGAAGGCCTTATGTGTAGTGTGGATTTTTTTTTTTTCCTTGTTTAATCTGTACTGGATTTAAAATCTAGTGGGAGAAAAAAAATCTGATTTTATATGGCAAACCCTATACTGGACTTGATACTGGGTGCTTTTGAACTTAAGCTGGGAATAAGGCTTGTGTTTTACAAGTGAATGGTCCCTGACTCAGAGAGATTGCAGACTAGGTAAAGTAATATATTTGATGTGAAGAGGTAGGTCGCTGCTAGGCTCTGACCTGTAGATGCATTTTATGTTGTGAAAGAAACTAAAAACAGTTTATTGAGTGTTAGAGTTTTTCATTGCTATGGTTGGTGTAGGGTTTGGCACATAAAACAGCTCAGGAGCAGGCTGGAGTCAGAGGAATGCTACACAGAGAGTGAGTTACTCTCATGGGAGGAGAGGGGTGGGTGATAAAATTAGCACATTGCTTACAACTAAAAAAAATCATTGACTTTTAACATGGTAAGTGAGAGGATTAGGACAGACCTTACATGATGAAAATAACTAAAAACTGAGGTGTGGGGGCACTTTATTTGGTGCGTATCCTGTATCAATACACTGGCACTGGATTGCCAAAAAGGCATTACATAATTCTGGAGTGAGAAATCCGAGTGTCTGGGAGATGATGTTCTGGTGTGAATTCCACAGCAGAGCGGCTGTCAGCTGTCCCTGTCAGCACTTTCACAGATGCTGTAATGCACAGCAAATGCTGTGGCTGCAGCTATTAGGGTTATGGTGGTGTTGGCTTTAGGGGAAGCGTCACAAATGAACAGCTAAACAAATATGTCCCTTTTCCATATAGAATCATAGGCTCACTGAAGTTGGAAAAGGTCTCTAAGATTGAGTCCAAGGGTTGACCTAACACCACCACAGTGATTAAACCATCTCCTGAAGTGCCATGTCTGCATGTTTGCAGGGATGGTTACTCCACCTCCCTGAGAAGCCTTTTCCAATGCCTAACCACTCTCCCAGTAAAGAAAATTTTCCTACTATGCAACCTAAACCTCCCCTGGCACAACTTTAGGTAATTTTCCCTTGTCCCATCACTTGATAATAGGGAGCAAAGACCAACAACCACCTCTCTCCAACCTCTCTTCAGTGAGCAACCTGTTCCAGTGGGAGGTGCCCCTGCCTATGGCAGGGGGTTGGAACTGGATGATCTTTGAGGTTCCTTCCAACCTAAACCATTCTATGAGCTGTAGAGAACCAGAAGGTCTCCCATTCACTAAACAACCCCTGTTCTCTCACCTGCTTCTCACAAAATGTGTGCTCCAGAGCCTTCAACAGCTTTGTTGCCCTTCCCTGGACCTGCTCCAGCAACTCAATGTCTTTCTTGAAGTGAGGACAGCTGCCTTGTCCCTGAAAAATGCTGCACATGCTGCAAGCTACCACTGCTCTACCTGTGGCTATTGCTTCTCACCTTTCACAATTATGTACGTGTGTCCTTTTCACTTCTGCAGGGTTACCAGAAGAGCAGCATTGGAGGTAATGCTCTGTACAACGAAGGATGGTGAAAATTTGTCTCCTCCTGAGGTTACCATTACAGGCTTTGATTATCACCTAACTGCTTGCACATCCTGCTCCACAGACCCCACCTGAGGTCAGGACTAAGTTCTTTCAAGAAATGCAAGCGTCCTTGCTAGACAGTGTGTGCGTTTAGATCAGCAGAGCCAAGGAAAACAACTGTTTGTTTTGTTTTTCAGCAGAAAAGCAAAATAAACAGATGCAGGAAGGCTGAAGGCCTTGGCATGGGGAGTTGTTGCCAGGCTCTTTCCCTGTGACTCATGGAGATGTTTCTTGGTGTGCCAAGCATTACCATTAGCACAAAGCCCAGATGGGATCCAGGATAAACCTGGACTTCCTAGACACCAGAGAATGTTCAACTCAGTTATTGACCCTGCTGTTAAAATGTTAATTAGAGGTAGTCTCTTCTGCTAAGATACAGAAATGCTGGCAGAGCACAATTTTCCTCCTCCTGGAATGCGCCTTTCCAGATCACTTGATGTTGTGCAGACCAGACAGAGAATCTATCACTTCAAAGAGGGAGTTGCCCCAAAACCTGCCCACGATCATGTGTACACCACTAGTTGGATGCATGTGGTCTTCTGAGGTTACTGGTAGCACTGCCAAGTCCCACGTTAGGTAGGTGAGGTGATGTTACAGTGAGAGGTTTGGCTGTGCTTGCTGTCTGCTTTCTCTTACGTATTATTTCATGAGAGAAAACAAGGCAGGTGACCAACTGATTAATTAATCTTCTGGGGAACTTGTGGTCACCCTGCCACAATCTGGGGTGACAAGGCTGTGCTGACATAAACTGCAGTTTGCAAATGCCTTCCATGCACAGGTCCAAAATGCTTTATTAATGGGATGAACCTCATCATTTCTGATGAGTTACCTTTCTGTGTCGCTTTCAGTATGGTAGAAGATCATCCAGGGGACAGCTTTTGCCAGGAAATCTATACATGGGTGGCAAACAAATCTGGGAGTCCTTTGTGACTGGTTTGCAGCCCAGGTGAACTGGTCACAGTAGACATCCAAGTTACCCATGCTTTGATTTCTGAAAGCTCTCCTTTCATGCAGCTGGCTGGGGAAATCAACTTTCAATCCCATCTGGTTTTGCCCACTTAGTCCTCCTGGCTCTGGGCTCCTTCTACTGAATCTCTACCCAACTTTACCCTTTCCTTGTCTCCTAAGCATGTGCTGAATGTCTGTGTGACTGTGGGCTGAGGTTTGCTGTCAGGTAGCACCAAGCTGCTCGCTGCTCTGCTGTGCCCCTTGGTGCTCCCTATGCTGTGATGGTTTTGAAAGTTTTAAAGACTACTTGGTCGTCGTATTTTAATTTTTTGTTTTATTTTGTCTTTCTCGTTAACCTGTTTTCCAGTGAGTGAAGGCAGCCGGCAGCTCAGCTCTGCGAGCCGAAGCCCACTAGAGCTCGCTGGCTGAGCCGCAGCGGTTCCTGCCCAGCAGGCACTTACTGCAACGTCTCCTCTGCCCTGCAGGTGGTGCTGTTGGACCACTTTGCAGCCGTCCGCGGTGGGCTCCAGCTCAGCTCCTGGTTGGATGGTGCCAGCCTGGGCAGACACATTCCCAGGCACAGCAGCAGCAGCTTAGCTGGGCAGTGCTCAGCAGCCGCCTGCTCTTGGGTGAGTGAGAGCACAAAAGTCTTGCCTGACTGTGGGGTTACCCAGATCCTGGGTGGGTTTGGGAAAATTGGACACCTTCATAGAATCATAGAATCACAGAATGGTAAGGTTGGAAGGGACCTCAAGGATCAGCTAGTTCCAACCCCCTGCCATAGGCAGGGTCACCTCCCACTAGTACAGCTCACTCAAGGCCTCATCCAATCTGGCCTCGAACACCTCCAAGGAGGGAGCATCCACGACCTCCCTGGGCAACCTGTGCCAGTGCCTCACCACCCTCACTGTAAAGAACTTCCTCCTAACATCCAGTCTAAATCTCCCCTCTGCCAGTTTAAACCCATTGCCCCTTGTCCTGTCATTGCAGGACCTTGTAAATAATCCTTCCCCAGCCTTCCTGTAGGCCCCCTTCAGATACTGGAAGGCTAGTATGGAAGCTTCATGGGGAGCTGGAGTCCAACACTCTCCTAAAGGATCTCACAGGTACAACCCCGAGCAGGCCGAGCAATATTAAGTGTTATCACAGGCAGCCTGAGGTGGTGGTTAGTCACTTAACAGCTTCATCTGAGCGGATGGCCAGAGTTTTTGTGTGATTCACTCAACTCTTCATCAGCTGAAGCTGCTGTACTGCAGCTACTGGAGAAAAGCAGCTCTGGGAATTCTGGATGATTTCTTCTGAGAAGCTGGTGTGTGGAGCACAAAGCTGACAGGGCAGTGGGCTGCTACAAGGATGTCATGCTGCTGGTCAAGTTTCTATGATGTTTTGTCTGCTTATGAGCCTGCCGTGGAGGCACTGTGGTACCCCTGGGGTCATTCCTGTCTTAGAAAGGTGTGGGAAGAATATCTTTCCTGGACTTGAATATCAGATGTCTGCTGTGTCCTCTGCATCTGTCCTGTGCTGTACAGAGTGAGAGCGGCTCAGCTCGTTGCCGGGAGTCTCTCAGTTGTGGTTTCTCTTTTCTCTGCACATATCCACATTTCAGTCCTGAAATCACAGTGCCCCTTTAAAGTCAATGATGTGGGAAATCACCTCTCCTTCACCTTTTCCCTTCGGATCCGTCTGCGGAATTACTTCAGCCCTTAGGAGAGGGCAGTTACTCAAGGCTGAATTTAGTTGTAAGTGAGGTAAGGAGGTGTTTGTCTTCTCCTAAGGTGGTGTGAACACTCCAGGCAGCAACGAGCCGCCCTCTCAGCTGGCACACCTGCCCCAGCTTCAGCAGGGAGCCCAAGTCCACCCTGCTGGCATTCACTCCTCTGGGTAAAGCAGAAGCAGCTGCAGCCAGCAGCAGGGCATGGAGCACAGCAGCAGGCAGAGCTGGCTGGCCCCGCGGGCAGCCGCTGCGGCAGCACTGCGCTCTGCATGTGTCCCACATGTGCGCCGCAGCAGCACAGAGGTCTCCGCTCGAAAAGCACCAGGAGCAGGCTGAAATCCATTTGCCTTTTGATTTCCACCCGGCATCGCCTTGTGGATGAGGTGTCAAGGGCTTTGAACTTCCCCGGGCTGGAGGCTTTGGGTCGTGGCTCGTCTTGCTGGGCGCAGAGGCTGTGCCACACGTCTGGCGGTGACCGTGCCGGCGTCAATAGCTCCCGTATGGCTGCGCCGAGCAAAGCAGCCACTGCTGGCTGCTTTCAGCTATGCAAACTCAAAATGATCTCCTGGTAGACCTATTGCTATTTCTGTCTTTCTGCCAGGCGCTTCATGCTTAAGCTTTCATCAGATCAATTTTCTTCCTTTGAAAGAAAAGTAGCAGGTTAACCTGCGTGTGAAGGAAATGGAAAACACTCCTCTGCCTCTCCCCAATGTGCTGTACAGGTGTGGAGTGGCTTAGGAGAAGTGGTAAAAGCAATTAGTCATGTATGGACTGGAAGCAGCAATAGCATCCAGCTCAGAGGTTTGTCTGGATTTGCTGCAAGCATATAAAGATCAGCTCAGGGGTTGGATGGAGGTTTGTAAAGGGTGGGTGGGAAAGTGAATGTTATTCTGGGTGGATTTTACAGGTTTCTGCTGTTTTCTAGACCCTTCTGTCTCTTATATGGACTTTTCGTCCCCAGGCCCTCTGTCTCAAGGAGGTGGAGATAGGGAGGAGGGATAGATAAATGAGGATTGATTTTATTTTTTTGCCCATGGGAATTGGCTGGGTCTCCTGACTCTGGAGAGAGGGAAGATGTTTGGTGTGGACTTTGAAAGCAGGACCAAACAGTGGTTTCACTCCAGCAGTGCTCCTGGGGACTTTTGGCACTTTGTGTGCACAACTCTGAAGCCCAGAGTCCTCCCTGCCTGTTTGTCTCAATATCTCTTCACTGACCACTCTCTGATTTTCAGATCTGCATGGAATAGAGCAGCTCAGAGGTAACAGAGGCTCCAGATAAGTCATTCCTCCCTCACTTCTCTCCCCCTTCCTTTCAACCCAAGGAGCTTAGGAGGAAGTTCTTTGCAGTGAGGGTGGTGAGACACTGGCACAGGTTGCCCAGGGGGGTGGTGGCTGCTCCCTCCCTGGAGGTGTTCAAGGCCAGGTTGGAGGCCTTGAGTGAGCTGTACTAGTGGGAGGTGTCCTGGCCTGTGGAAGGACATTGGAACTAGATGATCCTTGAGGTCCCTTCCAACCTTACCATTCTATGATTCTATGAAGTGTCTTTATTATTTAAAAAACACCCCACATGCACACCCACAAAATATATATTAAAAAACCTAAAGCCAAAAAACCCTGGTGAGAGAGACAGGCACAAGGAAAAGAAGAGGTTTAGGCAGCAAGCCACAAATAAGCAGCATCAATCATAGTGCAGTCAAAAATGTACATGTGCTGGTACCTGCTAGTTATTGGCAGTACTGAAGAAGTCTCCTGAGTACAATCTTCAGGGCTCCTTAGATAAATAAATACATTTTTTTTTTCCATGTTCCTCTGAAAAACTGCTTGTCAGCACTGGAATGGCAGGTGCATTAACTCCCTAAGAACCAGATTATGCCCTGCCTGGCAAAAAGATACAAACACAGATAAATAAGATGTCAGTCAACTCCTGTATCCTCTCAAACTCTTCTGATGGGAAGGGTGTTGAGCTATAAATACAGCCTGTCATATTAATGAGTCTAGGAAAACAGAGAGGTGCCAATGGTTACAGGAGTTAGTTACCCTATTTGCATGCTGACCTCACATTTGCATCTGTCCAACACATGAGGTTTTTCCTTCTCTTCATGCTCCAGGAGGCTACCAGAAAAGTTGAGGTTTTTTGGGTATCACCCCTGCAGCTGCAGTCCTTGCCTGCCTGCAATAAGGCAGTTTGACTTGAGAAGCTGTCCCAGTGCTACCAAATCTCTCAGCAGCCACAGTGTTCCCTAATGCCTCCTCCAGCTACTCCCACCTTCAGCCCCTCCCTGGACTTCTCCTCCCTCCTGTGACCCTGTCAAGCACTGGCAAATGAAATTCTGGTGCCTGCTCACTCCTCTACCTTGTAGCTCTGAAATGTTGCCTCTTAAAACGGAATTATCTCTCTGAACTACTGTCTTTTCTCCTTAGATCTGCACTACACCCTCCCATCTCTTGGCTTTGTGTTTTTTCTCCTTAATTATGGACTTCCAGTTGCTGGCAGTGTGGCCTTGGCTGTTCTGCAGAGGTTCTCTGGAGCTGCACCCCATCCTTTTCATACATTATTTTAATCCAGGAGAGTGACATTATTCCCAGTGGAAGTCCTGAAGGAGTGGAAGCCCTGTGGCAGGATGAGTAAAGGTCATGCAGCCTAGTGCCAGAAGACAAATGGATCTGGGGAAATGGCCATTAGCCCTTCTCTGAACTTGACAATGTGTTTCCTAAAGATTCCCATCACATGTGGGAAGAGGCTGATTATTTGTAGCTGTGGGTGAGCCAGCTGTTCCTAGGCCAATCTCCAACCCCTCCAAGGACAGAAGAGATGGCTGCCTGCTTCTGCTCAGCCCTCTGCAGTGGTGCACCAGCAAAGGGCAGTCAACGAGCGATGCATGATGGAGGTGAACAGGGAATGAACTCCCACCGTGCCTGCCAACAGGAAAATGTCTTCTTGATTATAAGAGCTGCTCAGCAGCAGACCTTGCAGTAGGACTTCCTTCTCTCCAGGGCCTTGATCACAGAATGGTTTAGGTTGGAAGTGAGCTCAAAGATCATCTAATTCCAACCCTTCTCCATAGGCAGGGACACCTCCCATTACTACAGGTCACTCAAGGCCTCATCCAGTCTGGCCTTGAACACCTTCAGGGAGCAAGCAGCCACAACCTCCCTGGGCAACCTGTGCCGGTGTCTCACCACTCTCACTGTAAAGAACTTCTTCCTAACATCTAGTTTAAATCTCCCCTCTGCCAGTTTAAACATATTACCCCTTGTCCTGTCATTACAAGACCTTGTCAATAGTCCCTCCTGTAGTCCCCTTCAGATACTGGAAGGCTACTACAAGGTCTCCTTGAAGCCTTCTCTTCTCCAGGCTCCAGAGTCCTAGCAGAGCTGCTCCAGCTCTCTGATCACCTTTGTGGTCCTTCTCTGGACTCACTCCAGCAGTTCAACGTCCTTCTCTCTCTGAGGGGTCTGGAACTGCACACAGTACTTCAGGTGGGTTCTCATAAGAGCAGAGCAAAGGGGCAGAATCCCCTCCCTTGCCCTGCTGGCCACACTGCTCTTGCTGCTGCCCAGGACAGAGTTGCTGTCTGGGCTGTGCATGCACACTGCTGGCTCATGATGAGCTTTTCATCAACCTTCATCAACCAGTCTAATGATCTTATTCAGCATACTTCTATATATGATCTGACTGACTCTCAGGGTCTCATTCTTGGTTTTAGCATAACCAATGAAGGTAATATTCACATAGAATGGTTTGTGTTTGAAGAGACCTTTAAATGCCACCTAGCCCAACCAACCTGCAGTCAGCAGGAGCGTCTGCAACTCGAGCAGGTTGCTCAGGGCCTCAAACTGCCTTACCTGGAATGGTTCCAGGCATGGGGCATCTGCCATCTCTCTGGGCAGCCTAGGCCAATATTTCACCAGCCTCAGTGTAAAAAAAAAAATAAAAAAATCTTCCTTTTCTTGTTTGGATCTCCCTCTTCTAGTTCAAACCATCGCCCCTTGTCCTATCTCAACAGGCCCTGTTCAAAACCTGGTCTTCAGCTTTCTATTTGCCCTTTTAAGTACTAAAAAGCCCCAAGGAGGTCTTCCTAGAGCCTCCTCCAGGCTGAACAACCCCAACTCTCTCAGCCTGTCCTCGCAGTTGGTGACAGTTTCACTGCTGAATGCCTCTTTGCAGTTCATTGCTGCCCTTCCTTTTGCTGCAGCCAATCTCTCATTCGTCTCGATTCAAATCCCCTGGGCTACATTCAGCCCTATCCCAGGTGTGAATTAGCCATGGTTGGAGTAGGCTTTGCACAGTGATCCTGGGTGACAACTGAGTGAGTTTCAATGTAGTCACCTGAAGGCAAGAGGCACTTTGCTTCATTGTAAATTCATGGAGCTGTTTGCTTCTCCGTGGGGGTTTTGGTAACACACAGAGTGTATCATGCGTTTGGTGCTGACCATTCTGTCACATAATGGAAATGCTTCTACAAGGGCTCACTTTTGGGTTTTCCTGGCTTGATTTTGAATTAATGACATTCAAAGATTCATAATCTCCCCAAAACATATAGTCAGGGACACCCCTTTGCTGGAGTGAGCACAGAGTGCAGATCTGAACTTTGGGAATGGTTTCCCATGGAGCAGTAGCCTCCTAAGGAAGATCCCATTTCAGAATAAGGAGATAATTGAATTGGGATTTATCTATTACCAGTACAGGATTGAAAAGTAAATCACCCAATCAACCAAAACCTGCTATGGAAGTCTCCAGGAGCAGATCTGTCTGCTTATCTGTGGCTGGCTAAAATCTGAACAGAATCTTACACCTCCGAATGCAGCAGAACCACTTGCCACAGCGTGGAAACAGCCCCATTTTCTGACCCAGACAGAAGATTTTGTCCACTAGATAAAAGTCTTCTTAATTTTTAGTTATCCCTTTGTAATGCCTTTTTTTTTTTGAAGTTTTTTTTTTTTTTTTTTTCTGTTTGCACCTACAAATTCATCCCAGAGCTTGTGATGGGCAGCAGAGATGGAGACATCCCTTCAGTAGATGCAGCCTGTGTACGAAGTGAGAATATTTGGTTCAGAAACTCTCAAGTAACCTACTTGCAGAGGTCAGAAAATGGTGCACAGCCAAAACAGATAATAACTCCAGGGCCTGGGATGCAGCAAGTATAGCCCAGAGATCACTTTTCTTATGGGCTTGAGGAGGGTGCTTGTGGGGAGAGAGGTAATCACGCCAAACAACTGCAGACTGGTTTCAACTGGGCATTGTGTGGCCTCTCTGCTTTGTGCTGTGCCCTTCTCCAGCCCAGCAACTTTCTCTTCCAGCCCACAACTTTATTTAATTTTGGTCCTACCACTGCCAGTGGTTTTGCAATGGGCTCTGGGTCAGGAAAAAGAAGATAATTTTTCCTTAAGCAAAAAAGGAGATGACATTGCACAGCAAACTAGAGCAAAAAATAGGTTGTTGGCTCTTTTTCTTCTCTGCCTTGCTTCTACGTGTGATGCCAGCGAAAGAAATTGCATTTTAGAGTGATTTAATAAGAGAATTACTTGTATTTCTAATTCTTTCCTCTTCCTTAGAGCAACAACCACAAAAAGAGAGCCACAAGATGGAGCTCTGGGGCTTTCCACTGGAGCTGGACTGACTTCACGGATAAAAAAAGAAACTGTTTGGAGACCTCGAAATGAAGGTTTTTATTAATTTTTTTCACTCCGTTTAATTTTTACATTCGCTTTCAAATGGTAAATGTTATAGCTGTTATAATTGTAAAATGTAATTTATTGTTGCCTGTCGGAGATGTTTGTTTTTCCTTTTTAAAACCTGGAACTTCTGTTTGTAATTTTAGGATTGTAACAGGGTACCAATTCTCACTCTCCTGGGCAGCTGGCATCCCAGAGATGGTGTTGGACTGTAGCATGCTTCTGAATGACAGCTTGGCCGTGTTGGGGAGCCTCTCAGATCTATCCAGCTCTGTATGCAGATATCAAACACTGGCCCTCCTGCTTGGGTGAGGCAGTGAGAGACGGTTTGAAGTGCTCCTCTTCCCTTGTAATCAGCGAACTTGGCTGGTTAAATTTGAACCGGCACAGTGAATAAGGAGAAGGGAATCCTGCAGTTACAACTAAAGCGTTTTAAGCTCCAAGTTATATACAAATGATAAAGAAAGTGAATAATTTAATATTCTGCTGTAAAAAAACCCAAACAATTAAAAAAAAAGTCCAACCAACAAAAACAAACAAAAAACCCACCCAAAAACCACTCAAAACATCACAATAATCTCTCCCTTTCTCTCCCCCTTTCCTCCCTTCTTTCTCTCCCCCTTTCCTCCCTTCTTTCTCTCCCCCTTTCCTCCCTTCTTTCTCTCCCCCTTTCCTCCCTTCTTTCTCTCCCCCTTTCCTCCCTTCTTTCTCTCCCCCTTCCCTCCCTTCTTTCTCTCCCCCTTCCCTCCCTTCTTTCTCTCCCCCTTCCCTCCCTTCTTTCTCTCCCTTATTTCTCTTCATCTCTTCCAAGGGGTTAAGCTCTCCTCTGCAATGTGCCCCTTTTCCAAGTGCACTGGTGCTAAGCATGTCAGATCTTTTCAGCCCTGACTGGTGTTATGACAGGGCTCGAGTGTTTAATTACGATTGTGTTGCATAGAGGAGGTGATTCTGACTCGCTGCAGTCTGGCTGTAAGAGCTCTACACACATGGAGCTGTGAGCAACAGGGAATTTCTATTTGTTTCTATCTATCCTCTCCAGCTCACACACAGAGAAGACAACAAGACCCTGGCAGCCACTGGGCTCCCAGAATATTGCTAATCAATTAATGGACAGAAGCAAATATTTCATGAAACAGTTTTGGGCTGGGATGTGCAACAGCAGTTACAAAAAATGTTCTTTCCTCCTTTGTGGAAGTTAACATTTTTGTTAGAAATCTGAAGCCCTTGACAGAGGCTTCCAGAGAAACCAGGCTGAGAGAGGGTGAGGAGCACTGTAGGAAACCTCTCTTAAAAGTGCTGCGAACTTTACGAGGAGTTGCTCTTAGTGGTGTGGAAGAGGAATTTGGCCCAAGGTAGAGCTGATCCCAGTCTGAATAATTCATTAAGAGAATTTGTTCCCTTTCTGTGTGCACGCTGTTGGAGCAGGCTGTTTTGCCTCTGTGCTCCTCTGTTCACTACGTGCTGCATGCTTTGTGACTTACCCTTTTTTTTTGGTGTGTTTTTGACCCGCTCCTTCAGTCTGACTGAGAGGTAGATCATTGGGTGGTACTTTTCTGCCTTGACAAGACAGATGTGACATGGATTTTGGTGTTCTAAATCCAGATTACTCCAAACAACAATTCCTATCAATATTCCTGCCAGGAGGATCCTGTGCTAAAAGTCATCACAAACAGCAAAAAGAAAAGACCAAAAGCTGCTCGCTTCAGTTCAATTTGCTAACTCGAGGAAAGAAGGGATTTATATTTGTTACTGGGCACTTAGTTGTGGGCATTATTGCTTTTTATGACTCAAATAGCTGGTCCAAAGGACTTGGATATACACCTTTCCTCTTGGAAGAGAGCAATATGAAGGTCTGTGACTGCTTTGGGTCATTAATTAGAGATAATTGTCAGAAGTGGACAAGGCTATAGCTTCCTGAGTGGTAACCAGAAGAAAAACGAGGTGTCACTTTGTTCAGAACTTTTCAGTTCCTTTGTAAAACATTACTACTCCTTAAATAGAACTGAACTGCTCCTACACCCTCCTCTCTTTCCACTGCAGCCTAGTAATAAAAAAAAAAAATTAAAAAAAAAAATCAAAGTGGCCAAATGCACTGAACAAAGCTTGGACAGCTCTGCACTGCCCAGGGCACCTACAGTGGTACTCAGGTTCGTCCTCAATGACTTCACTTTAAGACCATCAAAGTATTTCTGACCCACAAGCATTTATTATTCGATTTTCAAAGCACTTTCTCTGTCTCCTCCATCCCTGCAGTGCCTCAGAACTCCTTCCCCACCGTGCTGGTCCCCAGCCGCTGGTTGCAGGCAGCCGAAGCTGCACGGTTTTGTGGTTCTCCTGCATCTGCTGTTGATATTTCCCGGTGGGTGCAAGGCTGACAGCAGCGAAACAAATAAATTCTTCAGTCCTAGAAACAGCAGAAAGCCCAGCACAGCTCAGCCCAGCCCTTTGGATGAGAATAACAGACACCTTCCAACTTCTGACAGCGGGGACGGGAAACTGATGGATGTCTTAATATATTTACGCCTGGCATCTTGATCAAGTGCTGTGCTGATGGGAAGGGATATGTTTGCAATTAAAGCCAATGAGTTAGCTGATTTCCCCCTCCCCCCCCCCCCCCCCCCCCCCCCATC
>VWZE01009690.1:61507-87127 GCA_013396675.1 Eubucco bourcierii
CCCCATGGCTGCTGATGCTTATGTGCTGTTGGCAGATGGGATGTGGATCATTTTAATTAGACTTTATTGGACTGTTATACAGCCCATAATTGTGATCATTACTCATTTTCACTGTGGTTAAGACAGATCCTCTATTTAGACATGATGATATTTTGATGAGACAAGTCCCATGCAACTTGTTATGTTAGGGGCCAGTAGCCAAAGCAGAGGAATTAGGTGTTTCCACAGCAGAAAAATTGGAAGAGATTAATAAAGGAGGTAATGGACAATTTGTGTTCCTAATTGTGCCCAGATTGTGGATGCTATGGGCAGAATGTCTCTTTGGGTTGCTGGGTCCTGCTGCAGGAAACAAAGAGCCCTTGCAGCTGAGGCAGGACACGGCACAGAGAGGGAGGAGGAGCCCTCTGTTCCACCTGCAAGGAGAGGAGCACACATGCT
Organism: Eubucco bourcierii; assembly: GCA_013396675.1. Lineage (NCBI taxonomy): Eukaryota > Metazoa > Chordata > Aves > Piciformes > Ramphastidae > Eubucco > Eubucco bourcierii. The sequence goes on from VWZE01009690.1 coordinate 61,946, forward strand.
CTTGGTGTCTTCAAGATAGCTTTTGCTAAACCGAGGCTGTTTGGTTTACATTGCCCTCACTTCTATGTGTGATCTCATGTGCTCTGTCTCCTTTTCTGCTGTGCTGTGTTTTCCATGTGGCTCTTGCAAGCCACTGCAAGGAGACAGGGCTGGAGGAGATGGAGCCTGAACTGGCAATGGAGCTGTTGTAACTTCTTTACAACTGGGGCATCTTTTCTTCTGCTAATGGTCCTCTGCTTCTTTTTGAGCAGCTGTGTTCAGGCATTGAGATGTTCTCTTACACAATTTTCTTTTACTTTATTTATTTATTTGGCTGTGAGGTCCTGCCTTGTAACAGTGATGACAGTGTTTGAGCAGAGCCTTTTTTAGGAGCTGTATGCTATTGTCAGGCAGAACCAGCTTCTCACCTCTTCCACATGGTCTCATTGTGTAGTCATCAGTCCCAGCTTTTTCCTCTTGACTTTCCAGAACCACAACAAATATTTGGATGCTATGCTAGTAGAGAACAGTTCTAGCTCTCCTTTTGTGTCCTGAGGAACAGTGCTTTGTAGGTTGTGCACTACTGCCAGGAAACTATCAAAAACATTTGTAAGAATGATTTAGCCTTTGGGGTCATCTTCTCTAATTATAGATAAAGCTGCCTTTGGCCAACTCTCTAAAAGCTGTTTTATTTTATTTTTTTTTAAATCGTAAAGAGTAACTTCTGACCACAAATATGCTATATTTGCTGATGTCAAGGTGGTGGGAGAGTTGAAAATGTTGGGACTTATGTCCTTTGGGATGCATATATTTCTTGCACACAGGTTATCTAAAATGCATCTTTTCTGCCTCAGTAACAAACAAATCAGTAAATTCAGATGAACATAAGAATTAGCTGCAAATGAGAAGATGGGATACTACAAACAGTTCCAGCCTCCTGTGGCAGGGTGGGGAATGCTTCAGTGCCATCTCATCAGTGTGGGGAGAACAGAATATGACAGTTTGCTTATGTTCATGTGGACACAAAACCTGAAAAGGATTCTGTTTAGGTATTTCCTTAAATTGTAACTGAATTGAACATATATCTCAAGTCCGATTTTAGTAAGAATCAACTCTGGTTCCACTTAGCATATGCAGATGAGGTCTGTTAGCCCTCCAGCCGCTCAGTTTGTCTACACCCATCTTCAGAGCTGCTTACAAATCAGTTTGCTCTGTGCAAACTGGAAAGGAGCTGAGCTGCCAGGTAAAGAAGTGTCACCTAAATCCACCTCTCTGGTCCACTGGGCTTTTTTTGTCTTCATCCTCTAGTTAAGGCAAACAAACCCCCAAACATTACCATTTCTATGCGGAGACACCAACTGCATTTCTTCTCAAACAGCTTTGCTGAGATCTGCATGCTGCTCCTGTTAGGGCTGTTGTAGATTTCTCCTGTGTTATTGCTTTTGCAGCCTCCTAGAAATTAGAGCCTTAGTGCTGAGTTACCTACCCTGATTCATTGCTTCAGTATCTCCCTCCACTGCCTAGCATCTGAAATTCTTAGCTAGATGCAACAAACTGTTAAATCTCCCTTTCTCCTCTTCATGATCACCTCAACAGATCCCTTCTCTACTTTTACTTTAACTGTCTTCTCCTTTTTAATTATGGATGTAACTCAGCACAGATCACCTCAGTGACCATAGTACTCTTGCTTATGTTCAATGATACTCTCACAGCTTAAAAGTATTTCACAGTCCAAGCAAAATATTCCTTGTGAACAACCAGCTACAAATTCATCCTAATTGTTCTTCTTAGTAAAAACAATTCTAATTTATTAAAATGTACTTAAAAAAAAAATGTTTTTTTTTTTTTTTGTCACTTCTTTTCCTCTGGAAACTGTAGCAGATCACCTTAGAAAATGTTTTGTGCCCCCCTCTCTTTTGTGTAGTGTTAATAAGCTCCAAATCCATATTGTTCATGGGATGAGAGAAGCTTTCCTAACATGACAATAATAAGGACTAAATTCTGGTCTGAATTTTCATGCAAAGAATGTGGACTAAAATGGAGGCAATGTCCTCCTTTGTTTTCTCATGCTGATTTTTCAAGTGAATAATTGCAAGCCAAGATTAATGTCACCCCCAGAAATCTGGCAAGCTTAATTTGTGAGCATATTAATGAGTCTAGTTTTATTATTATAGAACCAATTCTAATGCCTCATTGTAGGCCTTATCTTGCCTAACTTCTCTAGAATATTATTAGGTTTGTTGGTTTTTTTTTAAATTATTTTCAGTTGTCTTTACAACCCATATCTTAAGGGCAGTAAACTTTTACCCTGCCCCTCTTCTGTCCTTACATTGTGATGACTTTGGGAGGGATTTGTAAAAGCTCCCAAAGGCTTGACATCTCAGTTAATGCCTAGCTGAGGCACCAAAAAGGGCTTAGAAAAGCAGTTAACTCAGAGGCTAACAGTTTTAGTCCTGTTCTGGCTGTCACCTGAACAAGTTTGTTTCAGCAAAACCCTGCTGAAGTCCCCAAGAAATATTTGCGTGCAAGATGCTGCAAAATCAGAGTTTATTTCTGTGCTGTCCTGGACAGGAATGAGATGAACAGGGTAAGATGAGGATGGCAGAAAGGAGGAGAAAGGACAATGGAGGAAATCAGCAAAAAGAAGTCCATCTTTACCTACTGAGGTGAACCAGATATGTCTGGTGGTGTTCACAATAATTCAGACATTGTCCCAGACCTTAATTACTGGCACAGGCAACTGTGGACCTGGTAGGAGGGAGGTGGATGGTGTCTGTGTGTTCCATCTGCTGCCTGCAGAGATGGGAACATTCCAGGCCAGGTGTTGCTGAGCATTGCTCTTGTCTAGCAGCAAGATAACTTTAATTAAAGGACTAATTATTCCCACTCTGGAGTGGACCTATGGTTGTACTTGCAGTTGCATTCAAACTTTTTCTCTGGTACTCATGCACGAGACATTTATCTTCATTGTCACGTTACTGACTTGTTTTGTTTAAACCAGGATAAGTCTTTGGTGTGTGTAAAAATTGGAAACAAAGGGCACTGGCTGGTCCTGAGCCTAGGTGATAGCTCACTGCAGTGGTGTTTGTCAGCACAAAAAGTTATTTCATGCTGACTTTCTAACTTCCTTGTGAAAGAGATGTTTCACAGCTGGGGTAACGGAGGGCTCGGAGCAGTGAGGAACTGCACCCAGATGTTTGTGTTCTGCTGCAACTGTTAAGAGCACCAAGCAACACATTTTCAGTTAAACCAGGAGTAATCCACTCCTGGTTCCTGAAAAGCTGCTGGATTTGCTTCAGAATAACAGGCCATGGGATTGTTCTCATGGAAGTTTTATCCTTTTTGTACAAGCCTTACACCACAGCTTTCCAGCTGAGTGTGTTCTCTGCCTCCGTGGGCTGTGGAGAGCTCTGAATCTGCTCACCACTAATGGCAGATTGTCTTCTAGCTCCTTGTATTGGAAACCTGCTTCTCTAGATGTGATCCTACCCTTCTTTTGACACTTTTTGGACTTAATTTAAAGACACCCTGTCTAGGTAAAACTTGAGTTTTAGTTTTGAAATTCATTGTCCTGTTGCTGTCTTCTTTTTAGGCTGTCCATATAATGGAGGGTTGTGGATCATCCTATTGTCAGGCAGCAGAGAGCTTTTTGTTGGGACCAAGAGTACTGCAAGGAAATGACAAGGCAAGGGCCAACAGGCACAAAATGCAATCCATTAAGTTCTATCTAAAGACAATGAAAAACATTGTGAGGGTTCCAGAGCCCTGGACCAGGCTGCCTAGGCAGGTTGTGGAGTTTCCTCCTCTGGAGAGATTCCAAACCCAATTGGACATTGCAATCCTGGGCAACCTGCAGTGGGTGAACAATTCCCCTCACTAAACTGGGACTAGATGATCTCCAGAGGTCCCTTTCAATCCTGCCATGCTGGGATTCTGTGAAAACCTACACTGAAAAATAGCTTTATTGTATATTCATTGTACTGCTTTCTGCGAGCAGTGAGGATCCTGGGCTCTCAACATGCCAGTATGGGAAGGGAGGAAGAGTCTTCCTCCATCTGGGCTTTGTGCCTATGAGTTCTAAAACACAAGTGACCATTTCCTCCAGGCTTGGACCTTCTTTTACATCATTTTGGACCTTCTACTGGATAAAACTTGGTGCCAGGTCAAATTGATAACATGAGATCTCTTCTCTCTCCTCTTGTGGCCAAACTTCAAAAGGCCTATTACTTGTACTGCTTTAGCATTCAAGGCTTGCATTAATTACCCACTAATGGCTTCATTGCTTTGCAGGAAGCACTTTATATTTTACTCATGGAGCCAGGAGAACTATCACTAGGATGGATAAGGATATACACAGAGTGTTTAACTTTAATATAATCTCTGACTATTCCATGGCTCTGATGTCTGTCGTGCTGGGCTTGAGCTCTGTTGCTGATGAACTGCCTGGGGCACCCTGTAGCAAATGTATTCTTTCACAGGCTGAAACAAAGCAGAGAGAACCCTATAACGAGTTCCAGTCGTGTAATATTATGGGCTAAATAGAAGTGCCAGTCCTTTACTAGGAGGGTTGTAAGAAGACAGTTTTGAAACCACATGGCTTAAGTGATAACAGTCACCAACCAAAAGCCCAACATGTGTATGAAACAGGCACATGTGCAGTGTAGGTAGTAAAGCTTTGGACTGTTCTGTAAAATATAAAGGTAGAAAGGCAACAGTGCAGAACCCACTGTGAAACTCGTCTCAAGAACAACTTAGAGGGTTTGGAGCTGAGCACTGGTCAGGAAGTTGATAATAAAGGACCTTGGAGTCTGGGTTGATGAAAAGCTCAACATGAGCCTGCAGTGTACACATGCAGCCCAGACAGCAACTGAGTCCTGGGCTGCATCAAGGGAAGTGTGGGCAGCAGGGCAAGGGAGGGGATTCTGCCCCTTTACTCTGCTCTTGTCAGACCCCACCTGCAGTCCTGTGTGCAGTTCTGGAGCCCTCAGCATAGGAAGGACATGGAAGTGTTGGAGCGGGTCCAGAGGAGGTCACGAAGATGCTCAGAGGGCTGCAGCAGCTCTGAGGACTGAGAGAGTTGGGGCTCTGCAGCCTGGAGAAGAGAAGGCTTCCAGGAGACCTGATAGTAGTCTTCGAGTATCTGAAGGGGGCTACAGGAAGGGTGGGGAGGGACTATTGACAAGGTCTTGTAATGACAGGACAAGGGGCAATGGGTTTGAACTGGTAGAGGGGAGATTTAGACTGGACGTTAGGAGGAAGCTGTTTGCAGTGAGAGTGGTGAGGCACTGGCACAGGTTGCCCAGGGAGGTTGTGGCTGCTCCCTCCCTGGAGATGTTCAAGACCAGGTTGGAGGAGGCCTTGAGTAACCTATGCTAGTGGGAGGTGTCCGTGACTATGACAGGGGATTGGAACTAGATGATCCTTGAGGTCCCTTCCAACCTTACCATTCTATGATTCTATAACGGGCTGAGCAGTTCTGCAGAGCAATCCTTTCTCACAATTTACACCATGGAAGGAAGAATGGGGTGTTTTAAGTTTGTAAGCAATCAGGATCTACTCATTGAGCCCACCTTCAGTTATTTTCCCCTTTACACTAGAAGAACAAACAAACACCAAAATTATTTGGTTAACTGCTGAGGTAAAAAAGAAACAACAACACTAATCTACAATCTCTTGAAGCCTATCCAAGTTATGTAGCATTTATTAGAATTTTGACAGGGAGTAATTAGGCTCTCAGAACTCCTACCAAAGTTTTCAACATAAACACATCTAACTTGCATCCCACAAGTATGACTGAGGGACAGAGAGGTCAAACCATCCCCCAAACCACAATTAAAAATTGCTGTACCACAGGGAGACCTGGAAACTGTGAAACAGTGGCAGAAGGACTCTCACTTGGCAAAATTTATCCAAGGGATGTTAATTTAACTTCCATGTTAAGAAAACAGCATTTCAGCAGGAGTGTGTATTGCTGCAGTGCTGGGAAACCCAAGGAAAGGGACGAGTTCATCTTGTCAAAATCAACATGGGAAGGAAAGAGCTGGCCAACAGTGGGGGAACAACTATTTAAGGACTTATGTTAGGAAGTTCTTCCCCATGAGGGTGGTGAGACTCTGGGACAGGTTGCCCAGGGAGGTCTTTGAAGCCCTATCCCTGGTGGTGTCTAAGGCCAGGCTGGCTGAGGCTGTAGACAACCTGATCTAGTGTAAGGTGTAACTGCCCATAGCAGGGGGATTGGAACTAGATGATCCTTGTGGTCCCTTCCAACCCTGACTGATTCTATGATTCTCTGAGGAGCTGATGTATTTATAGGGTCAGATGGAACATGTCCTGCTCTCCAAGCTGGTGAAACATGGGTTTGATGGGTGGACCACTAGCTGGATAAAGAACTGGCTTGATGGCCACACAGAAAGAGTGACTGTCAATGGATCCATGTCCCAGTGGAGGTAGTGACAAGAGGAGTCCCATAGGGATCAGTTCTGGGACCAGTCTTGTTCAACATCTTTGTTGATGTCGTGGACAGAGGCATTGAGTGCAGCCTCAGCAAGTTTACTGATGAAACCAAGCTGTGTGGTGCAGCTGACAGCTGGAGGGCAGGGATGGCCTCCAGAGGGACCTGGACAGGCTGGAGAGGTGGGCACAAGCCAACTTTATGAGGTTCAAGACCAAGTGCAAGGTTCTGCATCTGGGTTGAGGCAATCCCAAGCACCCATCCAGGCTGGGCAGTGACTGGCTGGAGAACAGCGCTGGGGAGAGGGACTTGGGGGTGCTGGTGGGCGAGAAGCTCAACCTGAACCAGCAGTGTGCACTTGCAGCCCAGAGAGTAACCAGAGTTTGGGCTGCATCAGCAGAAGTGTGACCAGCAGGTCAAGGGATGTGATTCTCCCCCTCTACTCTGCTCTGGTGAGACCCAACCTGGAGTACTGCATCCAGTTCTGGAACCACTATTACAAGAGAGATGTGGAGATGCTGGAGTGTGTCCAGAGAAAGGGCATGAGGATGCTCAGAGGGCTGGAGCTGCTCTGCTATGAGGGCAGACTGAAAGAGTTGGGGTTGTTCAGTCTGGAGAAGAAGAGGCTCCCAGGTGACCTTATTGTGGCCTTTCAGTATCTGAAGGGGAACTACAAAAAAGCTGGGGAGGGACTTTTTAGGCTCTCAGGTAGTGAAAGAACTAGGGGGAATGGAGCAAAGCTGGAGGTGGGCAAATTGAGCCTGGAGGTGAGGAGGAAGTTCTTCAGCATGACAGCGGTGAAAGCCTGGCAGGGGTTGTCCAGGAAGGTGGTTGAGGCCTCATCCCTGTAGGTGTTTAAGGCCAGGCTGGATGAGGCTCTGACCAGCCTGATCTAGGGTAAGGTGTCCCTGTCCATGGCAAGGGGGCTGGAACTAGATGATCCTTGTGGTCCCTTCCAACCCTGACTGGTGGCTCTATGATTCTGTGAAGGTGATGACGACAAAGTCAGCCAATGTGATTGTGAGGCTGCTGTCTATGAAACATGATGATGATCTGGAGGAGGTCTCTGCTAGCTGTTTAAAGCATGATGTTACTCCAGTCCTCTAGAAAGGCAAGAGTTAGCCCAGTCACTCTACAGGTCATGGGATATATCTTCTTGCAACCCATTTTCAGACATGGGCTTGAAAGGACAAGATGACAATTGGAAAAAATGAGCATGAAGGACAAACCAAACTTGAGCGACATGACTGCTTGTAACAAACAACTGCTTGTGTGGATTCAGCACAAAGTGTTTGTGGAAGCACAGCCATAGCTGAGCTGGGCAAGTGCTGGCAGTAGCCCCTCTTTGTGCAGGAGGCAGAACTCCAAAGGCCCCTTCCACCCATTGTTTCTAAGGTTTTGTGGAAGGCAGTAAATCAGCTGCTGGACCAAAGCAAATGAGGAGCTGTCAAAACCTGTATATACATTTCTGCAACAAAAGAAGCTATCCCCTAACACTCAGAGCGTAAATCAACCTTCTCTGATTCAGTGTGATCAGAGGGGTAGTTTATAATCAGGAAAGGTGCCTGGTCTATAACTCAATAGCAATGTCCAAATCTGGGGATCTAAGCCCAAATATTTAGCTTTCCAATGTATTAAAATAATCAAAACTTCAAACAGTTCCCAAAACTTCAAAGATTGTTCAGCCATAGTAGCACAGGTCTCAAAAGATGCTACTAATGTTAATTTTATCAAGCTGTATGACTCAGACAGGCTGGGTTTGGCTGGGCCAGGTCTGAATGTAGCTGTGCTCTCCTGGTGGGTTTTGCCTGCAGTGGATGGCAGAGCCACAGGACTCTTTTCTGAAGCTGTCTGATGTGACAGTTTGAAGCTAGGAGGTTGAAGTCCTCCACTAGAGCCTTCAGACCACAGTTCAGGAAGGTCCAATGCATTCAGTAGGCTGAGTGGAGCAGTTCTGCAAAATGCATGGACAACCCTTGTTTTGTTTTATTTTTCTTCATCATATCGAAGAAACTTGCAGAGTAGAATAATTTTTCCAGCACTTCAGAAAACCAAGCACCTTGCACCAGCTCCAGTGACTCAAGAGCTGTTTAAGCTAACCTTGTGCTACCAGAGGGTCCTTCTGTGTCATTCATAAAATGCTTCTCCAGGTGGGACAGCTGTTCTGAACTGATAACTGTGCACCTCCCAAAGAAGGCCCTTGCCCAGCTCAGCTGGCCAGATCCTTGATGTGGAAGCCCTTTGAGTGTGTCATTCATGAATGCAGGGTGGTGTGAGGATCCATGAGCTTCCTGGACAACAAATTCTGAACTCCCTCAGGGAGAATGTTTGCTAGACAAGTCTGAGTCCAAGAGCTGAATGCATCTGGATGGGGAAAGCACAGAGAGAAGTGTCTCTCATTTCTGGCTGCAGCTCATGCAGGCAGAGAGCTTGTTTACCTAATCTGAATATTTGCCCTTTCTGCTTTTTGGAAATGATATTTTTTTTTACCTCTTAATTATGTGGAAGGACCACTTCCTTTCAGAGCTCTGATGGACTTCTCTATAAATAACTACTTACATCCCAGAACCTTCAGCGAAGTCAGCATCCCTAGGACTTTTTAAGCCTGAGATAGGAACCACATGGAGTTTAATCATTAATCACCAGTCTTTAATTAACAGCTCTGGGCTTTGAAGCAAAGAAGCTTATTGCAAAGCTGCTGAGGGGCCCTGAACTCTTCACTGCGCTTTCATTCGTGGGACCTGGTGGCCTTCCAAAGGGGACTTATGGAGCAACCTTCTCCCTCCAGGAAGGGTCATGCATCCCAGTAAGAGCAGATGTTTGTGGCCTGATCCTCCTCTTCACAACTGTCCCATTGGCTGCCTGCAGACTTGAGCAGTCCCAACGCAGGCCTGCTGCCAGCTCTCAGAGGTGAGCAAGGAAGCAGAGTGTTTCCAGAGCCCTGTTGTCTCCAGAGTCCTGTTGTCTCCATCAGGTGAGGTGGGCTTTAAGCAGAGGAAGAAGGAAAGTTGCTCTAGGCTTAGGAAATTTTACGGGGGAGTGTTCAAAACTGAGCACTCAGGAGAAAAAGAAAACATTGCTGTAAAAGTTGACTCAGCCAATACTCCTTTTTTTTTTTTTTTGGTTCCTGCTGCTGTGATTGAAGATATTTGTTTTTAATATAGGTTTCTCCCATTTGTAGTCTGGTTTTCCTGTAGTAAAAACTAAAGGGCAGATCCTCAGCTGATATAAATTGGCTCCATGGAAGTTAATGGAGCCATGCTGGTTTGTACCAGCTGAGGGATCTGGCTCATGCTGCAGCGTTCGATACCCCCATTACATTGCCATGATTACGATACTAATTCAGTAAAATGGCCTCACAGGGTAATAAAACCAACCCAGAGAATGGAAGATGAAAGGGCTTCCTGTCCAAACAAGCTGATATTTTTCAACAAAATGTTTTCCTTTATTTTCTCTTTTGTCAGAAAATGTTCTGAGACAAAACTTTTTACAGCCGATGTATGCGCTCTGTCAGGTTTTGCCCTGGGAAAGGCTTCGTGGCTTCAGCCTCAGGCTTGCATGCAGGAAACACTATGGAAACTTAGTAGCCATGGGTCAGGGCATGGTGAGGCTTGTGCAAGAAAATGAGTTTGGTCTTGGAAGGGCAGAGGTGATGCTGCAGAGCATCATATAATGGCAAGTTTGGAAGTGACCTCAAAGGTCATCTAGTTCCAACCCCCTGCCATAGGCAGGGACACCTCCCACTGGTACAGGTTACTCAAGGCCTCATCCAACCTAGCCTTGAACACCTCCAGGGAGGGAGCAGCCACAACCTCCCTGGGCAACCTGTGCCAGTGTCTCACCACCCTTACTGCAAACAATTTCCTCCTAACATCCAGTTTCAATCTCCCCTCTACCAGTTCAAACCCATTGCCCCTTGTCCTGGCATTGCAAGACCTTGTCAATAATCCCTCCCCAGCCTTCCTGTAGGCCCCCTTCAGATACTGGAAGGCTACTCTAAGGTCTCCTGGAAGCCTTCTCCAGGCTGCAGAGTCCCAACTCTCTCAGCCTGTCCTCACAGCAGAGCTGCTGCAGCCCTCTGAGCATCTTCATGGCCTTCTCTGGACCCACTCCAACACTTCCATGTCCTTCCTGTGCTGGGGGCTCCACAACTGCACACAGGACTGCAGATGGGGGCTGAGGAGAGCAAAGGGGCAGAATCCCCTCCCTTGCCCTGCTGCCCACACTGCTCTTGCTGCAGCCCAGCACTCAGTTGCTGTCTGGACTGCACTCACACTGCAGGCTCATGTTGAGCTTTTCATCAACCCAGAATCCCAGGTCCTGTTCCTCAGGGCTGCTTTCCAGCCATTCCCCACCCAGCCTGTATTTGTGCTTGGGACTGTGCCTACCCAGGTGAAGCCCCAAGGTAACCTTGACTTCTGAGAAACAGGAGCTCTTGCACTAGTGGATGCAACACAAGGCTCTGCCCTCTCTGGTTTTTCTTGCTCTGTCTACACTGGGAGAAAGAGGTGGTGGAGCTATGTAAAGCTGGATCCTTCCCTGTCGTGGACAAATGATATGTTGGTGGTTTCCTCCTTGTGATTCACTCCTCAGCAAGTAGCAGAGGATGCTGTGCTTGAGGAGCAGGAGCCTGGTGACCTGTGCTGGCTTACTGCTTGGAGCTGTTGTGTTCCAAAGGGAATAAAAAGACACAGAGATCTAAATAAAGGCAGATAGATGTGTGGCTGGATCCCCGGGATGACATATTTTGCTTGTCACAGCACCTCTGAACTGCACACAGGATTTTTTTCTATGTCGAGGGATTTTTACAGGGACATTGCTAAATGGAGGCAGTAAATTTAACTTCAAAGGACTGCGACTTGAACTTTTGGGCTAAAATCTGAAATGCTGTTGCTCTTTACTAGACCCTTTTAACTTCACTTGGAACAGAATAGTATATTATACTTTTAAGGCCCTTGGAAGTTGAAGGCCCTGCCTGTGGCAGGTCTCATTCAACTCCCTGGGAGCTGGGGTCTTGTGGATCAGAGTCCAAAGCTGTGGTGGACTTCTGAAGGTGGATATGAATGAGCCCAGCTTTTCTGGCTGAAGGTGAAATAGGAAACAATCCCACCAGTGGGTTAAGGAGAGCTGTGGGTTGTATTCCTACCTGCTGTAAGGAGCAGTCTGTCATTGCAAAACTAAGAATCAGTGCAATTTTAAGTGCCAGAAAAGCTGAAGGGACACACATGTGTGTTTCAAAGACAGAAAAAACCCCAACATCCAATGTCCTGAACCAGCAGTTTTGGTTGAAGCTTGCTTCCAGACCTCAGTGAGTCCCCTAGCAGCAGTCATGCAAGTGCTGGTTCGAAGGAGTAGCTTTCCTACCTGCTCAGCACTCTGAAAACTCCTAAACTATTCCTGCTGATGACCCTTTTGGTGACATTAAACTGCTTATACCCTCTACTTCTTTTAAGCATGAGCATTTGTTTTGCACTCAGTTCTGTTCAGAAGCAGCAAAACTTTTATTGTTGGTATCCAGTTGTCACTTGCTGTAACTGCTTCTAAATTCGTGTCCTCAGTGTTTGAATTACTCCTGAGACTGGGATATTTGATGTGTGGATGGTAGACTACAAGCCCCTAGTAAAAGTGGAATTTAGTTGCATTTGGCAGCCCTGAACTTATGTTTTTCAGCCTTAATGTAAGATCAAGAATTCTCTTACTTGGTGCAGGTTAACAGAGGAAGCTGTCCTGGCTGGCTGCTCAGAGCCAAAGCCCTGGGACTGAGAGATGACCTCTCTTTCACCATAAGTGCTGTGTGGTTGGGGTCTGAGTGCCTCAGCTGTGGTTGCCTGAAGGCACCAGGAATTTTTCACCAGCAGCTGTTTAAAAGCAAGCTTTGAAATAAGGTCCCAAGCTGGCAGGCTGAAGGAATAGCAGGATGCACATGAGTCTTATTTTTGGGATAGATATCTCCATTTCTTACATTAATTAGTGAAAAGGATGATTGATCTGGAAACCTTTGCAGAACCCAGCAGCTGTCTCTCCCTACTTAACTAGAGATTTGTGGCCAGCATCTACCTGGAGCTCAAAGATCCTCAGGGCTCCTGAGTGTTTGTGCCCCGTTCCTGAAGAGGAGGCAGAGCCTACCACCACAGCTGGAGCAGTGGGTGAAGAAAGTCTTTGCTGGATCTAATCAGGCTAAGAAAAGCTTTGGAGCATATGGACCCCAATGTGTGGTCCAAGTACAACAGCTTGGTGAGTGTCCTGCAGGGAGACTTTTACTAGCGCTGCAGCACCAATTCATCATTGCCTGAAGGTTTGATGGGTCTGGTACTCCTCGGCTTAATTGACCTCGGCTGGAGACCTGAATTTCAGGCCAGCTTAGTCACAGAAGACTTGTTCTGTGCTTGGGCCTAAAAGAGGATATTTATCAGAAAAATCACATGGTTAATGGAATTGAGTGATCCCTGTTCAAGAGTAGCCAGGAATTGAATTAACAGAGTAGGGATTTTGGCAGGTGTGACTCGCTGGCACAGCCAAGACCCGAGTTTGGGCCAGCAGAGCACCCCTGGCCTCAGTGGGATGCAGCTGTTGGCCGGGAGCCTGTGGGGAGTCAGGGAAGAGGTGGATGACTGGCAGAACAGAGGGCACCAGAGCTTGTGTTTGGACAAAAACTGTGTGGATTATTAACCCTTTACACAGCAGTGCCAAAGCGAAGAGTGCCCACAGTCCTCTGGCAGAAAGGGCCAAAGCAAACAGCTTAGGAGAAGTCGATATCCCCAGGTAAATGGCAACGGAGGCTGAGGAATGAATCAGCACCAAAACCCATCAAAAACGTTCTTTCTTTCCTGCCTGTTTTAAAAAATCTCCACTCATTTCTTTTTCCCTCCATGTCAACACCAAACAAGACAGGACTAAAATTAATGGGGAAAGCAGCAATTAGCAAATTAGGTTAGCGGCATGTTGCAGTGTGCCATGGCTGCCAGGTGTGAGGGGCTCTGGCAGTGTATTTATTAATGGCTGTCAGAAAAGTGACACTTTGATGAATGAAGCTGGGTAATCGGCACCCTCCGACAGCGAGCACCGAGAGGCCTCAACATGCTAAACTGCAAAATCAAACCTTTTTTTAAACCACCCCCCCATACAAAAATACTACTACAACAACAACAACAAGAAACCCCAAAAATGCTGCAAGAGGAGTAGGTTTTTCCACCAGGAGTTGGAGTTATTCTCTTCTAAATACAATTTGATTTTTTTTTTTTTTTTAAGTTGCTGGGGAAGATTTACCAGGTTTAAAGCTTTTTCTTTTCTTTGGAATATGGGACTTAAGCTGCCTGAATTTATGAATTCTCAAAACTGTATGGTCAGCTCTGCTGGTTTGGGTATAGCTCATTAGCACTATTAGAGCCAGCAGTGCTGCCTTCACACCTTCTGGGCTTTGCCCTTTAAATGCAGTGGTATCAATAACTTATAAACCAAGCTTGTGAGCCAGCCTCCTGTCTGAGGTGTTAGTGTGTCTTGACTGGTGGTCAGCAGTTGCTCTGCTCCTAATTCACCACACTGACATGTGCTGTCCAGGAGCCCGTGCTGCCTGGAGATAGAATGTGAGAATCTGTAAGGTGAAACAGCTTTGACACAAAGTTTTATCAGTGGTGTTGTTTCATCTTGATGATTTCACTTGATAAGTTGATCTTTGAGTCTCTCCTGATGATGAATATATTACTTCTGCCTACCAGTCAGGCTGCTGATGGTTTTGGAGCATCACTGTGTGGTCCATGACGTGGATGTGGAGCTCTTCAGTATGAGGGTGATGGCACTCTGGTACAGGCTGCCCGGGGAGGTTGTGGATGACTCCTTCCTGGCGTTCAAAGCCTGGTTAGATGGGACCTCGAACAAGCCAACTGTAGTTGAGAGGTATCCCTGTTTATGGAAGGGAGGTTGGAGTTGATGATCTCTGAGGTCCCTTCAAACCTAAGCCATTCTATGAATGCTAAGGCTGCAAATGAAGTTGTAAATTCAGAACTCCAAACCCTCCACCAAGAGTTTAAGGGAAGTTTGCTTTTAATTAATTTAATTTTTATTTCCATATAAAAGTTCTTGAGGAGATTAATCTTGCTGCTGGGAGAGCATAACTCCATAAAATGCTGGGATACATGCAAGAGGAGACTGAGAGGAGGTTTGATTGCTCTCTAAAATTACCTGAAAGAAGATTGTAGTGAGGTGGTGCTGGTCTCTTCTCCCTAGTATTAAGTGATGGGATGAGAGGAAATGACCTGAAGTTGTGCCAGGGGAGGTTTAGGTTGGATTTTAGGAAAAAATTAATTCCTGAAAGAGTGGTCAGGCATTGGAATAGGCTGCCAAGGGAGGTGGTGGAGTCACCATCTCTAGAGGTGTTTAAAAAAAAAATAAAATATGGACCTGGCACTTTGGGGTATGGTTTAATGGCCATGGTGGTGTTAGCTTGTTGATTGGATTCAGTGATCTTAGAGGTCTTTTCCAAGTGAAACAATTCTATGCTTTCACATTTCTTTTCCCCCAGATATTTGTGCTGTGCACTGAAGCTGGCGTTTGTGCAGCAGTCCCATGGCACAGCACAGAGCAACTCAAATCCCTCAGTTCTGTGGGGAAATAGAAGAGAGATTTTCTGTAAAATCTTATTTCTTGTTTTGACCAGCTAAAAGGGCATGTAAGTTTTGATTGAAAACATGAGAATTAATGTAAATCATAGCCCAGGCATCCATCAGTTCCTGTAGTGTGCAAGGAAGCTGAAGGATCTTTCTGGAGTTATCCATCAGGATCTGCAGCCTTGTTAAATTTGGATTGGTACCTGTAGCAAATCTGAAAATGTTCTCTTATGCTGTGAGAATTGTATTTATTTTCCTGTTTTGGCTGGCAAGTTCATAGGAAGATAATGGAACTTTTGAAAGTATAATCTGGCCAGATGGTAAGAAACACTTCAAAATGAACTTTCCCTCTGAAGCTGTGCTCTGTCTTTGCTCGCTTTCTCACAAAACCAGCCCATCAGCTTAGCCCCAACCTGTGGAAGTCCATGATCTTAAACCAAACACCTCCTGAAAGAAACCAGGTTGTTCCCTCTGCGTGGCAGAAGTCAGTAAAACCGTGCCAAAGAAAACCAAGAGCCACAAAGTGCAGCTGGCTGCTTGTGTTGGCTCCTGCAGCAACTTGCTGCACCCATGTCCATCCCAGCTGGTGTGGGTACTGTGTCTGGGTGTTGCCATGGATGCCCAACTCCATCAGTGCTGTTACTCCTGTTCATGGCCTCCCCAGCATGCAGCAGCAGCTTTGCCCTTCCTACCAGGACAATGCTTTGAGGCCTTAGCAAGGCAAAGGTGAACAATGGGTAAAGATGGATCTGGTTTCAACAAAGTATTACTCAGAGCTGTTCTAAAAGCAAGGATAAAGAAGAGAGAGAAAGAGAAGTAGCTTACAACTTATTCCAGGGAACAGGAGAAACTTTTTCAGTGCTTTTGTTTCTTGATACAACTTTTATTGCTGCTGCTGCAAGACACGTGAGGGTCTTGTTTGCCTGCATGCAGGAGACCTGAGCAACCAGAAGCAGGTTGGTTGCTGCCTGTTGCTGACTCTCCAGCCCACAGCAGGCAGAGCAGGAGGCCAGGCTGGGCAGTTGTGCAGATAACTTCCTTAGCCACTCGTGGGCTGTCTTCTCTCCTGCTCTCCTCATCCCTCCTCTCTGCAGGCAGGCATGCAGAGGTAGCTTTGTGCTCCAGCAGCCCCTTGCCAGCCCCATCCATTGGGTATCTCATGTTCCAAGCTGGTACACAAGCACTGTTGTTTCAGGTGATGGATTCAGTGGAGTGAGCACGTTTTCCAGCTTCTAGGAGATTAAACCTGACTGCTAGAGTTCTTACAAGTGGTTCCTGAGTTTTGGGGTAAGCATAGCTCTCCAGTTTCACTGCCGGTGTGTGGAACTTTATGGACTCATGGCAGACCAGGAGACCCAAGTGTTCTAAGTCCTTCATTAGCATGTAAACTACCAGGTTGTTTTTCCCATTCTGCCCCTCACCCTAGACGGTTTCTTTCCTGTTTGAGAGGATTTTCTGCTCTTCATGTTCTCAGCTTTATGACTTTACAGTCTTTTCTCACTACAGAAGCATGCTCCAAACATCTTTCCCATTTACTCTAGTGTGTATGGTTTACATCTACTTCCTCTCAACTCACACAGGAACCAGCAAGGGGAAGACCTCTGGCTTTGCACTTAGTCTGTTTTATGATGGGGAAGCCTCCTAGCTCCAGTAATCAATCACCCTGTGCTGAAAGCAGCTCAAAGAGTAAGCAAAGATAGATGACTTGTCCAGGCTAAGCTTGTCTTGGCTTTGCAGGGGGAAATCCTGCTGGAAGTTCCCTCTGCATGTCAGCTGGGTGTGACAGGAGGGTGCCTTTATCCAGTGTCTCCAGTGTAGAAATGATCTGTCAACATCAGTATTGCTTCTGCTGCTTGCTGCTCTCTGACCATCCTCCCATCCATGAGGATGTTTTGTTTTCTTCTGGGATAGAATCCTGGGTCTGCTAATGCAGGCTGGGAACAGTTGCAAGTCAACCAAGAGCTGAAGCTAGGAGGGGTGAAAGCCAGGGCAGTGCTCTGTGCTGGTTGCAGACTTATCCCAGACCATCAACTTCATACATACAGGGGGAAGTTAGCTTAGGATGTGACACCTTGCTCCTTCTCCTCTCTCTCCTGCCCATCCCTGGAGGGCCTTGCTTAGACTTCTGCTCCTGAGGACTGCCTTCCTGTCAGTTGTGGCTGCTGTACACCCCCTGGAGTGAGTATCACTTCACAGGCTTTACATTGCCATCAGTATCTGTTTGGCTTTCAAGTAGTCCACTTTCATTTTGACCCTAGGGTCTCCTCTCCTTTCCCTGATCCCCTTGCTCAGCTGGGGAGGCATCATAGGTGATTAGAGTAACTGCTACAGTTTAGCCCTGGATATGGGCTAAATGTGGACAGAAGATGAGTGCTTTTTCATGATAGTGCTTGATACTCACCTGCCCAAGCTGTTCTCTGTTTCCTTGTTGCTGACAGCTCAGCAGTGCTGTAATTTTCTGGGTACATGGTGTGTGACTAATGCCAATGTCATTTCCAGGTTTTTTTCAAAGGCTAGATTGAGAAACTAAGGAATTATTTCAGTCAGTGCCTTAGGATTGGGGGTGGGTTTTGTTTGGTGATTTTTTTTTTTCTTCTGATTAATAAAACTATCATCTTGGTTACTCAGTTTGAGAATACATCTGGAAGGAAATGATTGTAGTTATAACTTTAACCTCTTATTTAAGGCCCAGAACTTAGGTTCACATGTCACCAGGTATGGCAGCTGGGTGCATAGGGCAGGTCTGGATGGCCCTTCCAGAGATTGTGGTAGGACTGACAGTGTCAGCCTCCTCCCTGCATTTCCTGCTGAGGATGGTCTCCTTGTGATGGTCTTGAGAAGCAATTTTTGTTTGTGCTGTGGGTCAGATCCTCCCTGAGAAGCTGCAAGGGTGGAAGGACATGCTGTGCCTTAACTCAGAGTCCTCCCTGGTAGTCCTCACTGCCCCTCAGGGCCCCTCATGGCTGGCTGGGCTGGGCAGAGGTGTTGGCTAGGGTATATATATTTTATTATACCTGTTAATTCCTACACTGGAGTAATAAGTCTGCTTTATGGGAGACCCCAAGTGACTCCCTAAGGAGCAGAGAGATTGGTTTTAGCCACCTTTGCTCCCCAGGACATTGCTGTCCCAAGTGCTGGAGCAGAGTGCCCAGGCACTGGCTCTGATGATGCATGACATGCATCCCAAGAACTGGCCTTTGTGCTTGTTTAGGGACATTCTCTGCCTCTCTTCTCCTGGCAAATGCTCTCACAGCTCTCTACTGAGCCATATATTCCTATATATACTTGAATTTTACTTTGCTGTTTGCAGAAGGAAGATGCAAAGGGCTCTGAAGTGGCAAATGCTTCTCTTTGACTACTTAATGCTTCTGCTGTTCAAGGTGATTCTTAGCTCTTTTTCCCACACTGGCCATTTCACAACCCCGACAGCACCACTGCTTCGCAGTAAGACTCCCTAGATAGCTATGGGTTGGCCAAGTGAATGGGAGGCTACATTGTGGTGTCAAGATTCACATTCATCAGGGAGCATAGCACACTCTGCCTCCTCATCCTGGATGTCTTCATGTTTTGAGCCTAGGGAGCTGCCTTTGAGCTTTTGATTTGGGGGAGCTTCTTTTGAGAGGGTGACTATTTGTAAACAAGGAAGTTATTGTTTTCTTTGGTGGATTTTGTGAGCACTGTGAATGTTTGATTCCCAAGAATCTGGAGGTGCCCCTTGGGTGTGTGAGAGATATGTGCAGAGCTTAGCACGTGCATGTGTCTGCAGTGATAGAGGGGCCTTGGGTGCTGCAGCTGCCATTAGTGTTAATGGGCTAAACCCCTTCCTATGAAACTGAGAATATACTCCTGCTAATTGTGTCCCAGTCATCCCCTGGGACCCCTGAGAACGATGCCTCTGAGGAGAGAGGTTTTCAGTGATAAGATGCCTTGGGATAAATAAATAAGGAGCTAAGGTGAGATGCTGGTTCTGGAAGGCTGATTCAGAGCCAGCATTGTGATGGTGGGAAATCAGGTAACAGCCATGCCAACTTTTATCCCCTAGGTCCTGGCCTAGTCCACTGCTGCACAGTGCCATCTTCTGAGCCATACATCACCACTCAGCCTCACCTTGATGATGTATGGTGCCCATAGATCCTGATAGCGGGAGTGCACTCTGATGTATTGCGCCGATACATCATGGCCAGGGTTCACCCAGGGTGATGTATTGGTGCCCTGAGAACGGATTGCTCAAAGGCTGGTATTGTTCAGGGATAAAGCCAAGCCAAGGAGTGGATTCAATTTAATTACACTGCAAATGATAGCCCAGCATCACGAGCACTTTGGGCCTGAGATGCTGGCACCCAGTGGAAATATGAGCTGTGGCTCTGCTGCTCCTGAGTCACATCTCAGTGTACCATGAGAAGAGGAGCCATATTTTAAAGGAGTGGTCATTTCTCAGAGAAATATAGAAGGACAATTTGGAGAAGACTGTAGAGGGATAGTGCAGTGATGAGAAGGCTCCTGAGCAGGCAGTGCTGGTGGGCAGTCATGAAGGAAGGTCACTTCTTCCTGCTGGCAGTTTGAATCCTCAGGGTGGGAGGGAGTGGCTGAGTGCTTTGGCAAGTGTAAGCAAAGGTGAATATTTGTGTGTGTGTGTGAGTTTGGTTACCTGTGACACTGAAAATTCCTGGACCTCTCTAAGCAGTGTGAAGTACACACTGACAAGAAACTGATTTCCCCAACTGAGAGATGGGCTTTAAATCCAACCTTGTGTGCAGATATTTTCTGTTGTTATTGGCAGGGTAGTTTGCTAGGGAATTCGAACTGATTCTGTCATTCACTTGGGTTTGCTTACATAGGCATCATCAAAAACCTGAGAAGAAAACACCTAGACTATTAGAAGAGAACCTCAGGTACCTCTGATAGGAAGTGCTGAGTGACAGACTGCAGTGAAGAGCAGCTTTGTAAAGAATCTAGAAGTGAGAAAGTAATTCCTGTGACAGCCTACATTGAATGTTTGCCTCTGATTAACTCTCCCTTCCTTTTCACTTCCCTCTTCTGCAACATTCTGCAGCTCGGTATGGAAATAAAACCATAAATCAGCTTTATTTTAAAGTCAACTTTACTTCCAACTAATTCCCTTTAAGCTGGTTTCATTGCCAGGGATTTTAGGGGTTTTATACACCTGTTCTGTTTTCATTTCATAAAGAAAAGTTTTTTGTGTACGTTAAGTGGTTGTCAGAGGATGGCATGCCTCAAACTGCTTTCTGTAGCAGTCCTTTCTATAATCATAGAATCAACCAGGTTGGAAGAGACCTCCAAGATCACCCAGTCCATAATGGGAGGTCCTTGGGGAACACACAGACACCTGAGAATGAAGGTGGAGTCTCATAAGTGATCTGTTTAGTGCATCGCATCTGTGTTCCTCTGAAAGCTTAAACTATGTTATTTTAATGGCAGAAAGGCATAACAATACTGTAGCTTTGTATCCAAAAGATAATTCTCCTTCTATTAAAGTCAAGAGGATCTCCATGTAGTCAAGATTTGACTGGTGTCATCCTGAGGTGCATCAAGAAGTCTGTGGCAAGGAAGTAGAGGAGGTTTTCCTCCTCTGCTCTGACCTGGTAAGGCTACATCTGGAGCACTGGGTCCAGTTCTGGGATTCTCAATACAGGAAGGACAGGGAACTGCTCTAGAGGGTGAAGGAAAGAGCTCCAATGATTAGAGGACTAGGACATGTCTCTTCTGAAGAAAGGTTTGAGGGATTTGGGGATTTTTGGCCTGGAGGTGCCTGAGGGAGAATGTTAAAGGGTGGGTGTCAGGCAGATGGGGCCAGTCTTTTTTCAGTGGTGCCCAGTGACAGGAATGGAGTAAAGAGCACAAAACTCAACAGAGGAAGTTCCATCTAAACATGAGGAGGAACTTTTTTACTTTGAAGGTAAAAAGCACTGAACCAGGCTGCCCAGAGAGCTGGTGGAGTCTCCATCTCTAGAGTCTTTCAAAACCCACATGGACATTGTGATCCTTGGCAAGCTGCTCTAGGTGTACCTGCTGTGACAAGGGGGTTCATAGAATCATGGAATGGTTTAGGTTGGAAGGGATCTCAAAGCTCAGCCAGTTCCAGCCCCTCTCCATAGGCAGGGACACCTCCCACTAGAACAGGTTACTCAAGGCCTCCTCCAACCTGGCCTTGAACACCTCCAGGGAGGGAACAACCACAACCTCCCTGGGCAACCTGTGCCAGTATCTCACTACCCTCACAGTAAAGAACTTCTTCCTAACATACAGTCTAAATTCCCCCCTCTCCCAGTTTAAACTCATTACTCCTCATCCTGTCATCACAAGACCTTGTAATGTAAGACTATTGTCCCTCCCCAGGGGCCCTTCCTGTAGCCCAATTCAGATACTGGAAGGCCACTCCAAGGTCTCCTCAAAGCCTTCTCTTCTCCAGGCTGTAGACCCCCAACTCTCATACATGTCCTCATAGCAGAGTTTTGACTACAGGATCTCCAGATGTGTCTTCCAATCCCTGTTATTCTGTGACCAAGTCATACAGAAGAGTTTCTGCTCATTTAGAACCAGAGACTTGACTGTTCTTGAGGAATGCTACCCCTCAACCAGGGGTACCAGGCTGGCTGCAACACTTGGCTCCCCTTCAGTGTTTCGTGTCATTTTCTGAGCAAGGTAAGCACAGGTTTGCAGATGAGAAGTTGGCAGCACAAACAGAATTGACTTGTTCAAGGTCACGAACCAAGCTGGTGGCAGGGCTTGAAAGAGAATCCTTTCGGTTTGACTCACTCCTCCTCTGACATCCTCATCATTGTTTCACTTCTATTTTCCTAACTTATTTTCTCCATTGTTTCAGACCAACTCTGCTCCTATCTTCCTATCACTCATGGTTCTAAGGCTGTAAATTTGGACAACAAAATTTGTCTTTGTTTTTTTTTTTTTTTCCCCCTCCCTATTCTTGCCATAAGTTTCACTGCTGGAAACTCAGACATGCTAACTGCTCTTTATTTTTGGGTGCAGAATGAGGAAGGCTCAGACTGATAGACAGGAGCAGTAGATGACTTTGCACAGCACTACAAAGGTCCTCCTCCTGCTCCTTGACCATCACAATCAACCACACCAGCAAGGAGGACAGAGGTATTCTTCTACTGGGTTCTTTAAAATGCAGAAGAGTGCGGCTGGGATACTGCCCTTTGCACATCCTGGGCTTAGTGTCTTTGGAGAATAACACGCAGTGGTCCTAAGCATATTCCTTCAGGATGTCTTCCCCTATATTACATGAAACCACAGCTGGATCCACACTTGCTGGATAAGGAATTGGTTGGATGGTGGCACGCAGAGAGTGGTGATCAAGGGCACAATGCCCACCTGGAAACCAGTGACAAGTGGTGTCCTTCAGGGGTCAGTGCTGGGACCAGAGCTGTTTAACATCTTTCTCAGTTACAGACAGAGGAATTGAGTTCAAGTTTGCAGATGGCACCAAGCTGTGTGGCACAGTCGACTTGCTAGAGGACAGGGATTCACCCAGAGGGACCTGGACAGGCTGCAGAGGTGTGCCCAAGCCAACCTCATGAAATTCAAGAAGGCCAAATGTAAGGTCCTGCACCTGGGTAGGCACAACTCCAGACTGAGCGGGGAATGGCTGAGAGCAGCCCTGAGGAAAAGGACCTGGGCGTCTGGGGTGATGAAAAGCTCAACAAGAGCCTGTAGTGTGAGTGCAGCCCAGACAGCAACTGAGTGCTGGGCTGCAGCAAGAGCAGTGTGGGCAGCAGGGCAAGGGAGGGGATNCTGAACGAAGCCTCCAGGAGGGCTGGGGAGGGACTATTGACAAGGGCTTGTAATGACAGGACAAGGGGCAATGGGTTTGAACTGGCAGAGCGGAGATTGAAACTGGATGTTAGGAGGAAGTTGTTTCCAGTGAGGGTGGTGAGACATTGGAACAGGTTGCCCAGGGAGGTTGTGGCTGCTCCCTCCCTGGAGGTGTTCAAGGCCAGGTTGGAGGAGGCCTTGAGTGAGCTGTGCTAGTGGGAGGTGTCCCTGCCTATGACAGGGGGTTGGAACTAGATGATCCTTGAGGTCCCTTCCAACCTTACCATTCTATGATTCTAAACCCACTGCTGTCCCCATCCATGCAATGACCCTAGAAGCTCTTTGTCCTTTCTGTGCTGCCTCCTCCTGAGACTGGTTTATCACCAGGCTACCCCTCAGTGGCGTCTGTGGTTCATAGTGATCCTCATCATCTCGTGGTATATGTTGTAAAAGTTTCTATAAATAGAATTTCTTCCTGTCCAAGTCTTTTTGCTAGCTCAGCTGTTTTATTTTTAACAACAAGGCACGTTGATGCTAAGCAGAAATAATTACTTTATTTATTATTTTTTTAAATCTCTCTATTAAACATAAAAAGATGCTGTGTCTGGATAAAAAGGAAAGGTGCCCCTTAGATATTTTTGAAGCTTCCAAAAATAGCTTCAAGCCTGTGACAAAGCTTATTGAGCAGCAGGAGTTGGGGACAGCAATTCTACCACAGCAAAGATTGTGTCTCCTCGTGCTGTTGGCTGGTGTCTGCAGGAAGGGAGTTGGGGTTGAACAAAGACCTCTGAAAGGGACTAACTGAGGGCTACTCTTTAGAAGGCTTGATAGCAGCACTGCCCAGATAGAATAACAGAATGGTTTGGATTGGAAAGTATATTTAAGGTCACCTAGTCCAACCCTTCTTCAGTCAGCCTGGACACGTACAACTGGAGCAGGTTGCTCAGAGTCCTGTCCAAACTGAACTGCAATGGCTCCAGGGATGGGACATCTACCACCTCTCTAGGCAACCTCACCACCCTCACAGTGAAGAATTTATTTTTTTTTTTAATCTAATCTAAATCCCCCTCTTTTAGTTTCAAATCACCAGCCCTTACCCTGTCCCAACAGGCCCTACTAAAAAGTCTGTCTTCATGTATCTTCCTGGCCACTTTAAGCACAGAAAAGGCCCAAAGGCACAAAGAAAAGGCTCCCTGGAGCCTTTTTTTCTATAGGTGGAATAACCCAAACTCTCTCAGCCTGTCCTCCCAGCAAAGGGCTTCCAGTCCTCACATCATTGTTGTGGCTCTTCTGGCCCTGCTTCAACAGGTGCATGTCTGCTGTGCTACGGGCTCCACAGCTGGTCCCAGCACAGCAGAGGGGCAGAATCCCCTTCCTCCCTCTGCTGCCCACACTGCTGGGGGTCAGCCCAGGACATGGCTGGGTCTGGGCTGGAAGCACACAGTTTTGATTCATGTCCAGCTTTTCATCCACCAGTGCTCCCAAGTCCTTCACCACAGCTCTGCTCTCCAGCCCTTCATCCCTCAGCCTGTGTTGATACCAGGGTTTGCCTCAACTCGGTTGCAGGGCTTTGTGTGCAGTCTTGTTACACCTCATGGTGCTCATGCAGGTCCACTTCTCCAGCCTGTTCAGGTCCCTCTGAATGGATCCCACCCCTCAATCATGTCAACTGCACCACTCAGCTTGGTGTCATCTGCAAACATGCTGAGAGTGCACAATAGTTTTGCTGGTGATCTCATACTTGTTTTCTCTTCTAAGTTTGCAAACGTCCTTGAGATTGGGACTCCTTTTCTGTGACTGTGTCTTCGTTGGAGAGCTGCAGCCCCACTGTGAGAACCTCTGCTGTGCAATGATGGAATGGTGAGAAAAGGTGGTGAGTTCGCCAACTGATGTTTTCCAGTGGGAAGAGAGGAGGAGCAGGATGATTGTTCATCTTGCCTTGTATGCACAACTGATACTGGACTGAAAAAAAAGGAAAACTTAGTTATTGTTTCTGCTGCTGCACCCCTGCACCCTCAGGGTCAGAGCACAACCATATATGCAGTTTTTTTTCAGCCTTCAGCACAACTGAGGAGAAATCTGGGGGGAAGAGAAGCAGATGGGGGTGGGACTCTCCACAGAGATGTGTTTTATGAATGTGTGTGTGTGTTCTTGCCTTAGTAAGTGGGGAAAAAATCTCTGGAGAACTTCTGAAAGTTGTAAAAGATAAAACTGATTCTTCCTAAAACTGTGAAGTACTCAGCTGGTGACTGCTGAACAGCTTATATGGAGAAGAAAAGGCAGTGTTATAAAACAGAGGGAGATCTTCTATTGTTTGGAATTTAAAAAAAAAAAAAAAAAAAAAGGACTTGG
>VWZE01009690.1:87203-105788 GCA_013396675.1 Eubucco bourcierii
TTTAAAAAAAAGAGGAGATTTTTTATTTTTTTGAATTAAAAAAAAAAAAAAAAAAAAAAGGACTTGTTTCCATCCTTAAGTGTCTGATATTTGTGCTAAATCAGACTGCAGTTGGGTTCAAGTTCAGTGCTTACTGCAGGTGAATTTCTGCCGTGCAAATGTAGGGTTGTCCTAGTTTGAGCCACTCATCTGGTGGCCAACTCAACCCTGACCCTTTGCAAGGATTTTTTGGAGAGCAAAGCCACTTTTCTCTCTCCTGTAAGGCAGAGCATGGGAGGTTTGTTTCTCTTGGACTTTGTCAGCTCTTTTAGCAGAAGAATTGAGCTGTAGATTAAGATTTGAGGCTCAGTTCTTATTTCGCCTGTAAATATCCTTCATGTCATCAAGCAAATTGATTTATTGCTTTTGGCCTTGATTCCTCACCTGTAAAACTGAGTGAAATGATTTTTCTTTGTGCCTCACTCATGTCTGTGGGAACCTTCTTCACAGCAGGTGTCCTCCCTCTCTGTTTGGTGCTGTGCTTTTTGCAGTGAGGTCCCCTTCCTTTCTTGGCACTCTAGAGAGCAACTTCTGTTGCAGCAATCCTTCTAACTATCAGTAAAACAACACTGCTGGAGACAGAGCTAACCTGCCTGAGATGCTGGTGTTCTGGATGGGATTGAAATGCAAAGCTTGCCTGGGTTTGGTGGCTGTCCCCAGCCCGTGGCTGTCAGTGTGCACCAGCGACTGTCAGGATGAATGATGGATTAACAAACGTGTAATGATTTAGTCCCTCTCCAGGAACAAGCAATACTGCCTGAGTGACATCTGCGTTCCAGATCTGCAGAGAAGAGGGATGTGTGACATTGTGTCACTCAATAATAGGATCTGGCAACTAGAGAAAGCATGTTTTTCACCCATTTACAATGTGCACATATATGAACCCTAGAAAATGCAGACTGGAGACATGAGGCTCTGTTTTAATTTGTTGTTGCTTTTTATTAATCCAAGGATAAGATTTGGCAGGAGGTGAAGCTTCCAAGATGAAAGGCTTCATGCTCTGGTCTTTTTTCTTTTTTTTTTTTTTTCCCTTCATCAGACAATGTTAGTGAGGGACTGCCTGGCTTCACTGGACTCCACAAGGTACTTTTGTTTATGGATGAAGCCATGCAGATGGGGATCAAAGGTTGTGTATAGCTGCTGTAGAACACGCTGGGGCTGAGAGAGGTCGGGCACCAGAGATTAATTTCTTGGCTGGTTAGAGCCAAGGTTTAATAGCAGGCTTGGAAAGGACAGTGATTGAGTTTACTGCTAGCAGAACCTATGGTTCAGGTCAAGTAACAGGAAGGAGCTAAGGGGCTGTGTGTGTTTGTTGCAGGAGAAAGTCTAATGGCTTAACAATATGTGGCCTCAACAAGACGTATGAGAGCTGCTGCCACTGGTGAGCTCCGTGCTGGGGCAGGGGGAGCAAAAGCAGCCTCACCCCTTGCCTTGGTGCATCACCTGTAACGAGGCTAATGCTCACAGCCAGGAGAGCAAACACACAAAGGAAACCTTGTTAATTCTGGAAGGGAAGAAGGGGAAAAGGAAAACATCAGTGTGCTCTAAAGAGGGATAAAGCTGTGTTGCAGTGGCGAGGGTGCATGTTCTGCTGAGGTTTTGGAACTACCTAACTCAACAGATCCCTGTCAGTATCAAATTTCCCAGGGGCTAGGCTGGGTAACCTACTCTGGCTAAATGAAGAACTGATTTTGAAGCAGAGATTAAAGTGTTCTCTGAATTCAAGTGCACTCTGACTTCAACTGTGATTCCATTTTTTTCATGATACTATTCCTTTATGTTTACAAGCCTTTTTTAAAATATTTGTTTCCTTTATTTATTCAACTTATTTAATTGTATCTAACCATGCTGTGATGTTCCTCTCCCTTTCCGAAATGCTTTTGGAGTTTAATTTCTTCAGCTGGGTTTTTGGGTGGTTGCTGTTGTGTCGGTTTGCTTTTCTGTTTGTTTATTGTTATGGGGTTTTTTGTTCTTTCTTTGTTTGGGTTTTTTTGCCTTGCAGGTTTTTTTGTTTGGTTTCCTTTATTCAACCTATTTAATGACATCTAACTATGCTGTGACTTTCCTCTCCTTTTAAAAAATGCTATTGGAGCTTCATTTCTTTAGTTGGGTTTTTTGGTTGTTTTCGTGTTTCTTTTTTTATGTTTGGTTTCTTTTTTTTTGTTTGTTTTTTTGGGTGGGTTGTTTTTTGGTTTTTGGGGGTTTTTTGCATTGCAGTATTTTTGTATGGTTGGTTTTGGTTTGCTTTGTTTTAAATTTTAGAGAATGCATGACAAAAATGTGACCAGGAGAATTTGCTTAAAGCAAATAAAGCTTCCATATTTTGCTTTGAATGAGGTGCTTTGTTGCTATCAATAAGTAATGCCTTAAGGTAAAGAGTTGTACACATCATGTCAGACTGTTCTCTTTTTGGTGGAGGGAACCTGTCTGTGTTCAGCAGAAGACTTACTGCTAATGGGAGCCTGCCAGTGTGGTTCTATGAACTTCAGTTCAAAATCTACAGGGGGAAAAAAAAAAGTATCTTTCATTGATGATTTGCCTTGGAGTTCCCAAGGAATGGGAAGATCCAGCTAATATCACAAGCAGGATGTGACCATGACACAGGCAGTGCTGTCAGAGTATGTAGCAGCTATGCAGAAGGCATCAGTTTAAGCCCACTTTAGGAATTCCTCACTCTGAGGCTGAGTCAAGTGTTCGCTGGATTTCAAATTAAAACACACTCCTAACCTGTCTTGCCTTAAATTCCCTTTCTCAGAAGTCTCCTGGATCATGGGGAATTTTGCTTCTTTTTCATCCCAGTGTGTGTTTTGCTCAGGTAGGCAACAGGAGCTGCACCAAATGTGAACTAAGTGACATGGATTTGCTGTTTAGGCAGAGATGGGATCTTCCTCTCCCAAAGTGCTCTGAGGTTCTTTCCATCCACTGAACTTGCTACAAAAGGTATTGACACCACTCTGCACTCTCTCTTGGTACTCTTTTTAGATGTAAATGGTTGTTGGGTTGCAAAGAATTATCTGATCCTGTGGTGATCCTCACCAAAGATTTTGACCTCTTCTTCAAATCAATTGAAGAGAGATCTTTCATGTCTTAGGTGATTGCTGTGCTGAAGTCATAGTGACGTGAAGATCTCTTAAGCATTCTTTTGCAAGGTTTCTGGATTTGCTATCATGTAAAGTCAGAAAAAACTGCTTTGAGCTTTAAAAAAACAACAAAAAAAACCCCAAAACACCCAACCCCACCCCCCCCAACCCCCAAACAAACGAAAAAAACCCAAGCAAAAAAAAAACCCCAAACCAAACTTGTTTTAAAGTCATTTTCTTGTCCAGCTGATGTTAGGCTTAGGCAAGAAGGAGCCTTGGTGATTCTTTGGAAACCATTTCACAGAAGGAGATTTTGGTGAGAACTTGTGAATCAAAGCTTGAAACAGTTTCTACATCTGAGCCTGATCCATCACAGTGGAAGGAGCACAGATTGTCCCATGTTTACCTTCTGCAGGTCTTGTCCAAACTTCAGAGCATCCTGTTAGCTGCTGTCAAAGGCAGGCAGCAGAGCCGATAGTCAGATCTGCTCCCTGCAAACTCTGATTCTTTCCCTTCCTCTAGAACCTGAGAGCCCCAGCTGGGTTTCTGTGGTAGAGATGCCAAAATGCCTTTTCACCAGAACTCTGTGAAATACCCAAGTTCATAGAGACTGAAGAAAAACAGTCATGGAGGCAAAGAGGTCCATCACAACTCTGCTTTGCTGACTCTGTCAGGTTTGAAATATGCGATGAGTTACTCTTTGGATTTTTCACTTTGTATTCACCCTCTTTAGTCATTATTCAATCTTTTTATGCTTTCTCCTCTGCATTTTCTTCTGTGGATTTTTTCCTTATAGGGAAAAATCTACAAAACATAGATAAATCATGTCAACCTCAGATGCTGATAGCCTCTGAGTTTACACACCCAAATCCAACCCACAGCTGTGTCTCTTAACTGATGTTCAACAACTGCATCCTTCTGCAGGACCCTGAGTTGTGATGGGATTTAAGAAAGTCATGTGGTGTTAGAAAGTGAATTTAGCATATCCAGGATTTTACCAATAAGTATGTAGAGAAGGGCTGTGCTGTGGAATGTCAGAGCCCTGCCTGTGAGAGGGTCTGATTTGCTGACAGATGGAGGTAAGGAACTCTGATTTTAAAGACTTGATTTTACTGAAAGATGGAGATAAGTTACTCTCTGATTTTGCTTCTGCAATGCCCCTTCCAAACCAAAACCAACTCAGGTTTATCAACCTTTCAGTCCTATGTCAGTTAAGCTTCTGTTTAATCTAAAACAAAGGAGCAGAGTAGCAGAGGAGAACCAAAGCAGGATGGTAATATACTTGGTGGGAAGGATGCTTTTGCAAAGCCACAATTTGCTGTCCCTGCCCTGTGGTTGCCCAGCGCATTCTCCCTCTGCTTGTATCACTTTTATTACACGAGCAGGACTCCAGGTATGGGATTTAGCCCTTCCATCAAAGGTTTTTGGGCTACATGAGCAGGTGCACTAAGGTGCTTTCCTGCAAGTTCTCCTTTAATTGCTCCAAGTGCTGTGGCCATCAAACAGAAATGCAGTTGGTAAACTCTGCAGCGTGCGGACAACTTTTCTTGCCAACCATGCATTCCGAAGGGCTAATTGTAAAAGTGGTGCACCTGCTGGCTCCCTTGGTGGCTGGAGCCAATGGGAAAAAAAACCCCTAATTTATTAATGATCAAGTCACAAATAGTAATGAAAACAATAGGAGCATCTGAAGGAAACGCTGCCGGGGGCAGAGGTGCAGGTGCTGTGTGCCCTGAACAGGCTCGTCGGCATTTTTATAAAGCTACTTTACAGCCCTTATCAATTTCCTACTGCTTTCTCTGTACCCCCTGCCCCTTTGCAAATGTTTTGCCTGCACAACAGGCTCAGCATTTCTCGTTGGAGGTGATAAAATAGCTGTCACCCTGTGGAGGGAGAAAAGAGGCAAAAAATAAACATGTTAGGTCCAAAGAAACGAAGCAGGGGAAGGCGTTTCAGAGCAGAGCGCTGGCAGAGCCGCTGAGTCGGCACGGGGAGAGCGATGAGGTGATCTTGGCTGAAGAATGCTAAAAGATTTGGGGTAACACCTGCTGGAGGGCAACAAGCTCATTCTTTAGACCAAGGCAACGTGTAGCCTTGGATTTCAAAGGTGACTGGCACAGGTAGGCAGCTCAGCCAAAACTACCCACAAGTTTAGATCCACTGTGGCTCTCTGAAAATCTCAGCTACTTAATTTTCACTACTTAATTTAAATAGCTACCTTGTGTTGGCAAGCCTAGGAGTTCTCTTTTCCTGAAGCAGACAAGGCAGAGAGCACTGTGGATTTTGGCACCCTCCTTAGGTATTTAGGTAGTGATAAGGCACAGTCATGCTGCCTCTCAAAATGCAGTGGCTCTTGGAATAGTGGAATAATGCAACTGATCTGTGTGAGTGTAACACCTGTGAGAACAGAGTATGATGAGCGGAGGAACCAGTTAAGCTAAGCCAGCATTCACCACAGGCACGCAGCAGCACAGCGCCACTGAAGTGCAGTAGTTGGTTGCCAGTTGCAGCAGGACCATAAAGACAATCAGGTCATGGTAGGCTCTCATCATGCTCAGAAACAAGGTTGAAGATGATGTGATGTTTGTCATCATGTTTGCTTTTCCTCTGTTGTGATCACACATGACTTCACTTCCCTGGGCCAGATGCAATTTATCCTATAGTGCTGTTAAGTCTAAGAACCAAAAGCACTACAGTGCTCTACATCAGATGGGGATTTGCTTAGTCTCCTTTTGTTCCTGCTATTGTTGCTGTTTCTTTGTTCAAGGGCTATTACTTCCTTCAAATAGGTAAAAAGTAATACTTTTTTTTTTTCCTTTCTTATTCCCTTTTCTCATTCCATCTTTCCCCTCTCATACCCTACAATCCCAACACTTCAGACAAATACCAAAACTATAAGACTGACTTAAAGCACGAAGTTATTTGCCCTAGGGACAAAGCTTCACCTTTTAAAGTTATGGAGTTTTTTTGTTTTTTGGTTGGTTGGGTTTTTTTTTGGGCTATTTTCTGTTTGTTTTGAGGTATTGTTTGTTGTGGTTTTTGGTTGGCTTTTTTTTGTTGTTGTTGGTTTGGTTTTCTTTGTTTGGCTTTTATTATTATTATTTTGTTTGGCTTTTATTATTTGTTTTGTTTGGCTTTTTCTTTTTAATCTGTTTGTTCTGTCTACTTTGAGCTAGGAACATATTCCTGTAAAGACAGATGAATCCCTTGTGAATTAGCCTCAATTTAGGAAGTGTGTGCTTTAAGAACCATGTCTAATCCTGTGGGAACAAGGAACTGGCAATGGAAATTATTGCCCAGTGATTTGAGGGGGGTACCTGTGTAAAGTGTGGCTGTACTAACACGACCAGGATAGGATGCAGCATGATACATGAGGAAAGGTGAAGGCAAGGCTCATATATCCCCATAGCATTGAATCTCTTCTGACTTCTCAACAGCCACTGTTTGTTGTCTGCAAAGTTAACCTTTCGTCTCCTCCAGCCTGCAGATCAGATCAATGGTGTAGGATTTTAAGCTTCTCAATTGAAAAATGTTCCTGCAAGGCTGCCTGTCAGCTCTCCTGCTGCTTTCTGAAGAGCGTTATTAATAAAGTTTTCCATAGCAGAAATGGGACCCTTTTAGAGCTCTGATAAGGTATTTTCCCTGTTAACCAGCTGGGCTGTTTGGCTGTGGACAAATGCAATGATGAATGGCAGGTCAAGGATGGAGCAGGCTGATTTCTCTCCAAACCTGACCTTGTCTCTCGCTGACATCTGAAATGACAGATGCTTTAAGGAGTTGTTTATCCAGGGGAGCTGCAGTGCATCATATCCTTTGCAAGGTAGCACCTAGTTCTGTAAGACTGTTAGACTAGAGGCTCTCTGACTGCTGTCTCATATACTGCTCACCTTGGGCAGGCAGCTTGCAGATTGCTTTGGAGCAGCTTCTGTGCTAGGACCCTGCTCCCATTTTTGCCTTTCAGTTCACAGAGCATCACTGACAACTGCACAGGGCAAAGAAGCTGCACATCCAGAAATCACCTGCCTGTGGAACAGCACTAACCATGAAACTGCACCTGAAGCTTTCTGGGCTGTTAAAAGCCCAATGTGCTGGATAAAATGCAGCACTGAGGATTCAACTTCTCTTGCTCAGCTTCTTATGGCCTCAGTGCACTTGGGAGGCTTTCTTAGTTGTGATTTGGGGTTTCTGTGTAACTTGTGCTGTGGCCCACTTAAGTCTTAATTGTAGCTAAGGCCAAAGGAATGCTTTGACTTTTTACCTTCATGTTATGGTAGACACAGGTGGAGGGGGAGCAGACCTGAATCTCATGGGCAGTCACACTTCTTTTTTGGGAAATCAATTATTAGACATTAGGAAAAATCTCTTCATTGAAGAAGCTGCCCAGGGAAGTGGCTGAATCAACATCCCTAGAGATGTTCTAAAGACATGGACGTGGTGCTGAGGGGTTTAGCAACAGACTTGGTCGTGTTGGGTTGAAGGTAGAACTCAATGATCTTAAAGGTCTTTTCCAGCCTGAGTGAGTTTATGATTATATAACTGCTGAAAGGCAAGAGACCTGAGCCTGTATCTGCAGAGAAACAGATGTGTAACCCACCATGCTCCAATGCTTGTCTACCTAACCTTTTTCTGCAAGTATGAAAGTTGTTTGTATTTTTTAAACTAGACCTTTACTTAGGAGAATAACCTTGCCTATAGACAACATGCTGGGCATGGTTTATCCTCCTGACAGGAGCTATGGCATGGATTAATTTGTAAAGCAGAGTTCAGGAAAGAGATCATGAGCCATGAATCTGCATCCATTTGGAGTACTGGCAGAGCTTAGATCAGAGAGCACCAAAAGAAGACCGAAAAGCTGTCGCTGCAAACCTCTGTAGGCCTGTCAATCTTAAAGGAATTGGAGTGATTGATACCAGCTCCAAAGAGAACCCTTTGTTCTTTCCCCAAATAAAATCCCTTTCAAACTGCAGCAGAAATAGTAAAATATCTGCCCAAGCCCATTTTGTGTGATGGGGCTGTTGGAAGAGCTGGATGATGGTGTGCATCCAACTCCTATTAACTTCAGTGTGGGGCTGCTGTGTTTGAGTGATTTTGCAGGTCCTTTCTATGACTGCCCAAAATGATGTGGGCATGAAATCCTGCAGCATCTTTCCAGGTTTGCTTATGTCTATGATTTTTCAGGATACTAGTGGCTGGCTCTAGCACATGGATGAAGCTTGCCTGAAGTGATGTGAGTGGGTGGTGAATGGCTGAGAGCAGCCCTGAGGAAAAGGACCTGGGGGTCTGGGGTGATGAAAAGCTCAACATGAGCCTGCAGTGTGAGTGCAGCCCAGACAGCAACTGTGTGCTGGGCTGCAGCAAGAGCAGTGTGGGCAGCAGGACAAGGGAGGGGATTCTGCCCCTTTGCCCTGCTCTCCTCAGACCCCACCTGCAGTCCTGGGTGCAGTTCTGGAGCCCCCAGCACGGGTAGGACATGGAAGTGTTGGAGTGGGTCCAGAGGAGAGCCATGAGGATACTCAGAGGGCTGCAGCAGCTCTCCTATGAGGACAGACTGAGAGAGTTGGGACTCTACAGCCTGGACAAGAGAAGGTTTTGAGGACACCTTAGAGTAGCCTTCCAGTATCTGAAGGGGGCTACAGGAAGTCTGGGGAGGGACTATTGACAAGGGCTTGTAATGACAGGACAAGGGGCAATGGGTTTGAACTGGCAGAGGGGAGACTGAGACTGGATGTTAGGAGGAAGTTGTTTGCAGTGAGGGTGGTGAGACACTGGCACAGGTTGCCCAGGGATGTTGTGGCTGCTCCCTCCCAGGAGATGTTCAAGGCCAGGTTGGATGAGGCCTTGAATGGTCTGTGCTAGTGGGAGGTGTCCCTGCCTATGGCAGGGGGTTGGAACTAGATGATCCTCAAGGTCCATTCCAACCTTATCATTCTATGATTCTGTGAAGGCAACATCTACAAGCTTTTTCCAGCAGGAAAATGAATGGCATTGACTAATACTAAAGAAGGTAGAGTATCAGCTGTGCACTTCACAGACAGCATTGATTGCAAGTGCACTTATTAATTGGGGGGATACAGGAAATCCCAGTCAGGTTTAGGAGGGCTTGACTGCAATGCTGCTGAATGTAGCTGTGACTCCTTTTACTTAAAGAGGTTTGGATCAGGTCTCAAACAGCCAAAATTCAAACTTGAATTAACTAACTCTAGAATTATGTTCTCCCAGACTCTCCTTCTTCACCTGGTGTAACAGGATTATGCTGAACAACAGGAAAGTTGCCCAGAAGTTGCTCAGCATTTCTTGACTTAACACAAGTTGACCTCAGGTGGTGAGGACTCACTTGCAGATCAGCAAGGAAAAAGGAAAATATCTTGTTCATGTTCTGCTTCTGTTTAAAGGCTGATATTTAAAGTTTTGGGTGTTTTAGGGGGTGCGGAGGAGATCTAGGCTACGCTGTCAGCATGAAAAAGAAGAGCTGGGGAAGGGGTGGAGAAGGTGGATGGCCTGTTTAAAACATTACATGCAACCTCTCTTCCATCACGAGTCCTGGTTTGCCGCTGCTGCCCTGGGGCATAAAAATCAACTCCTAACAACTTGCGGTGGGACCACTCTTCCATCAAAGATCCCATCAAGTGTCGACTCCGTGATTAATATTCACCCTTTTTCTCGGTTAATCATCAGTCTTCATTCACTTTTTTTTTGTGCCTTCTCGCTGACAGGGGTAGTGTTTGCAGAGCAGCTGGTAGGGAAAACAGCAAGAGCTGCACTGCTGTCCACAAGCTGTGAAGGGAAAAAGCCACCTCGGTGCAGTGTGTTGGCTCAAAGGGGGTTGAAGAACGCAGTGTTTCTGTCTCGTTCTTGAAGCAGCTGGGCTAAAATTTTTAGGTGGTGTTTGTGAGATTGCACCTTACAGTTAGCTCTGTGAGATGGGACCACCGCTGCTGGGGTAGTGCTCTACCCACTAAGTTAGAGCAGGAGCTGCAGTCATGCAGGAAAAGCTGTCAGAATTTGGGTCATCACATGAAATCTGTGAGTGATCCTAAACCAGATTTGCCCTGATAGTTGTGAATTGGAAGCTGGAATATGGGTTTAAACTGGCAGAGGGGAGAGTTAGACTAGATGTTAGGAGGAAGTTCTTTACAGTGAGGGTGGTGAGACACCAGTCCAACACTATAAAACACAGTATGTTATCCTTTTTAATTAGTACAATTGTAGATCACATTTAATAATATTTAATAATAATTTAATTTTTTTTACAGGAAATAATAGTGGGAGCCAAGAGGGAAATTTTCCCTGATTGCCCTCCTCCATTACCCCAAAGATTACTTGCTGTAGTATTAAGAGTGTGAGTGGGAAAGGTCTCCAAAGCACAGTTTGCCACCTCACTCAGCGCAAGATTGCAGCAGCCACCGCTGGAATAAGACTAGCTGTTATTAGCCATACAATGAGAAGAGCTTCTGTTAGCTAAGAGGACAGTTAAACTTGGTTATGCACAAGTGTCTGGACCTGGAGACTGCCCTTGCTCAGCTCTATTCACTCATCCATTCTCAGAGGACAACTGGAAATAGAATATCGGAACACATCTTTGGCTGTAGATGGTGGCACGGTAGTGGCATGACTGCACCATGGATGTTGCCAAGAAGGTAAGGAATCAGCTGCAGGGTTACCAGGGAGCAAATGTGTTTAAGTGATAAGGGAAAGGGAATTGCCCATGAGTTTTGTTGGCTGGTTTTTTTTGTTTTGTTTTGTTTTGTTTTGTTTTTTTTTTTTTTTTTTGAGCTCTGGGCTGTTCCCCACTAGACTTTAGGAGGAAAACAAAGTTGCCCTGTAAATGCTTCCCCATCACCAAGAGCGATGAATACAGAAAACACACATCAATGCTCATCAGCAAGGGCAAGACCTTTGTGTCAATGTTCATTTGCTGAACAAATGTGCTTCAGTGTCCTCTCTGGAGCTGTGACTATCCCCATTGTGCTCTTGCAGGAAGAGCTGTTGCCCAAGGTAGCTGGGTAGCCTTAATGGGAAACTTGGGCTAGTGTAAATAGAGTCAACCCATTCCTTCCTCCTTGCCATTCACACTCTTTCAGAGAACAGAACTACTGCCTGGGCATCGTCACCAGACTGTAAGGCTGATCACTTGCTGCTTTTCATTTTGCTCCTTTTTTACTTTGTGAGGCAGCAGGAATAGAGGCCTTTTCTATCACCTCTGCAGATGTGTATCACAGCTCTGCTTTCTGGGTGGAAGATCCAGGGATGCACAGGAACCAAAAAGCAGCAATCCCACAAAAAGCAGTGATCCCACCCAAGCTCCCTCTGCACCTGCAGGCCTTCATCAGACCAACAGTCAATGTGGGCTCTGAACCCACAGCATGCCAGCAACGTGTCTGCTGCAACTTGGTGGAGCTTGCTTACAAAGGAGTGGGGCACCCCTTAGGAAATGCTGCATGACTTGGAGCAAGAACATGCAGCTTGCAGTCACTGTGGCAGGCTCTGTGGCCGGATCAGAAGGTACCTATTTCATTTTCCTGCTAAGTTGCTTTAAGCCAGGTTGCTGTGGCAGAGCAAAGCCCTTGCATTTATCAACATTAAGAAAGAAGCAATATGCTCTTGGCCTCACCGTGAAGAGCTTTCCTTTCCTGGGCAGTAAATCTGCAGTAACTCTCTCTTACAGTTTTATTGAGGGTGATCAAGTGTTTATTCAAAAGGCATTTCCGTGCATTCAACCTGCTTCTAATTGGGCAGTGAGTGGTAATGTTCTCTCTGGACAGACTATTATTGCTGCAGTAAAATTTGCTCTGTTTAGTCAATAGACTGTCCACAGTGCTAATTTGCTGGGTAGAGAGAGGAAGCAGGCTGTACTGGGATACAGCCCTGTACTGGGATGCAGTTCAAACTAACTGGGGTTTGAACTGTGTCACTTACAGAAACAGCTTCCCCAGAACACCTGGAACGTGCCTTGTGCTGTCTCAAGGCTCTGTAAGGCAAGAAACCTGTACAGAGAGAAATCTTCCCCTTTCAAGAGCATTTACACTGTATTTGCACAATGTGCAGGCAGCCAGGCTGGTGCTCTTCTTGCATGGCATGGTTGAACTTCACCCCAGACATCTGGTCCTCAAATAACAAGTGCTAGAGAAGCACCCACTGCTGAGAGTGGCCTCATGCAGTGCTCCACTACTGTGGTGCAAGGAGTCTTTAATGGTGGGCTTCACAGTCTGGACTCAAAACAGCAACTGCTTATTAACAGGGTGGTTGAGAATGAAATCCCTTGCTAGGAATGGGCACTGGGGGGAAGGGTGGATACCCATCCTCTGGTTGGAGGTTGGCTTGGTTTGTTTGGAGAAAATTGAATTTTGCATTTAGTCTGTTTCTTCTCTAGTTACTGATTTTTGGGATGAAGGAGTCAAAAATGAGGTGGTTGAAGCTGGTGAGGGGCCTGGAGCACAGCCCTATGAGAAGAGGCTGGGGGTGTGTACCCTGGAAAAGAGGAGGCTCAGGGGTGACCTCATTGCTGTCTACAACTACCTGAAAGGAGGTCGTAGCCAGGAGGGCTTGGGCTTTGCTCCCAGGCAAGCAGCAACAGAATGAGGGGACAGAGTCTCAAGTTGTGCCAGGGTAGGTCTAGGCTGGATGTTAGGAGGAAGCACTTGACAGAGAGAGTGATTGGCATTGGAATGGGCTGCCCAGGGAGGTGGTGGAGTCACTGTCCCTGGAGGTATTCAAGAAAAGCCAGGATGGGGCACTTAGTGCCATGCTGGGTGATGGGTTGGGCTGGATGAGCTTGGAGGTCTCTTCCAATCTGGTTGATTCTATGGTTCTATGGTTGGGTAAGGGGGGATTGAAAAGCAGTCACCCAAATGTGCCATGTAAGCCCAGGTTATTTCTGACATAGTAAAAGCAGGCTTGTAGTTGTGTGAGGTGTGACCTGTGTGTGGCTGTGCCCCTGCTCATGTTGCTGGTTTCTCTTGTCTATCCTGCCATTACAGCTTTCCTCCTGCACAGGATGAGCTCCTGCTCCTTTCTCAGAGGGAGGCAGAGGAAGAGGAGGAGGGATGGTTCAGCCATGCTGATCCAATGTGCACCTGGACAGCTGGTACTGCTCTCAGAGCCTTCATTTTAAAACTATCCATCATGCTCAGGGGATCACATCCAGGCACTGAATTGCAGAACTGGCACCTTGGGAAGTGTTCAGCTGTGAAAACTGGCTTGGCAGGACAGCTCTGTCTCATGAAAAAAAAACAAAACTGCTTTGACTTTCTTATTTTTAAAAGGCAAGGTAAACACAAGAGGCTGACTTGACTCACAGGCAATTTCAGTGGCTGTATGGCTCTCCTGTGTCCTGCTGTGGAGTGGTTACAGGCAGGTCTGACCCAGAAGACATCTGGTACAGATGGGAATGGGCTGGTTGCTGCATCTGTAAAATACCATGTCTTTAGAGCTGATCTCCAGTCGTGTGTTGAACTTCAGTCTCTCAGCAATGTGTATATCTCCAAGGCAGAAGGGATAAGGGAAAAGTGATGCAGGCTTTTAGGTCAGAGCTGCAAACTTTAGAGTTGAGGTTTTGTTTTTTGATGGGGTCCTACAGTGCTTTTAGATGAGAAGTTGGGCTGGTCCAAGTTACCTGAATGTTGCGATTTGGGGTTTGTGTTGCTGTTG
The DNA here is from genome assembly GCA_013396675.1 of Eubucco bourcierii. Classification (NCBI taxonomy): domain Eukaryota; kingdom Metazoa; phylum Chordata; class Aves; order Piciformes; family Ramphastidae; genus Eubucco; species Eubucco bourcierii. The sequence goes on from VWZE01009690.1 coordinate 100,970, forward strand.
AGGTGAGGACATCTTTTTTGAGGCACCAGCTGACCTCAATCAACCTGATGATCTGGAAGTGAAATGAAGTTCACAATATCACAGTATCCCCAAGGCTGGAAGAGACCTCAAGGATCATCAAGTCAAACCTGTTACCACAGCCCTCAAGACTAAGTGCCATGGCACTAAATGCCATGTTCAAACCTGCCTTGAACACCTCCAGGGACAGTGACTCCACCACCTCCCTGGGCAGCCCATTCCAGCAGTCAGTGACTCTCTCACTCAAGAACTTTCTCCTCACCTCCAGCCTAAACTTCCCCTGGCACAGCTTGAGACTGTGTCCTCTTGTTCTGGTGCTGCTTACCTGAGCGAAGAAAGCAACCTCCTCCTGGCTACAACCACCCTTCAGGTAGTTGGAGACAGCAAGAAGGTCTCCCCTGAGCCTCCTCTTCTCCAGACTAACCAATCCCAGCTCCCTCAGACTCTCTTCATAGGGCTGTGCTCGAGGCCTCTCCCCAGCCTCGTTGCCCTTCTCTGGACACCCTCAAGCACCTCAATGTCCTTCTTAAATCGAGGGGCCCAGAACTGGACACAGTAAGTTATGCCAAGAAACAGCTGCTGAATTTTCCTTGGTTTTATTCCAGGTACTTTTAAGTTGCATTGGTTTAGTGATCTGCAGGAGGAGTGGATTGTGTAGATACAATGGGAGGCTTGATTAGTGTGCAAAGTGCTTTAAGATCTTCAGTGAAAGATGAAATAGATGCAGAAAGTTATCTTCTCTCCTCCTCAGCTCTGCTTCAGTAAGTGACCCCTAAAATATAATATTAATTCTGCAAAGCACTTGGGAGTTCTTCTGAATCAAAGGTGCTATGCAAATATATTCTCACTCTCCTTTCCTGCTCCTTTGGAGCCAGCCAGTCCACCATTAGTGGTGATTCTCATTTAATCAGAATTCAGCCTTCACATTTTCTCCAAGTCTATAGATAAATAAAGCAGCAGCCATAGCTGATCATTTATTTATAAATCTATTTATAATCTATGTTTTGCATATTAATCAAAACCACTCCATGTGGCAATTCCTGATTAAGAACCATTGGGTGGGGTTTTTTTCCTGTCTTGCCTCTCTTACCCCTAGATAATATGCAAACAATTGGATTAGAAATTGTTTTTATAAATAAATGATGATAAAATCTTTCTTTATATATATACTCAGACAATGGTACCACTCTTCCAAATGCTGACTTTTCTCCTCCTCCTCCTCATACTTCCAGCTCCCTGCCATGTTTCCACAGAGGATCACCACTGTTGGAAAATACCTCTAAGATCATCAAGGCCAACCATTACCTAACTCTACCAGGGTTACCACTGCATCAGTTGTGGCAGTCATAGTGGTCCTTTAAACAGGAAATCCTTGATTTTTAGGTAGGAAAATGTTGCTTTCCAACTCCAGTGGGAGAGCCTGTGGCTTGCCCCAAGGTGTGGTTCTTAGCAGTTGAGGAGTTGGAGGAGGAGTGGAGAGGCTGCTGCTGGTCTCTTCTCACAGGTAATTGGAGAGAGAACAAGGGGGAATGGCCTCAAGCTGAGGCTGGGGAGGTTTAGGTCGGACATTAGGAAAAAGTTTTTCCCAGAGAGAGTGGTCAGGCACTTCCTCCTAATATCCAGTCTAAATCTCCCCTCTACCAGTTCAAACCTATTGCCCCTTGTCCTGTCATTGCAAGATCTTGTCAATAGTCCCTCCCCAGCCTTCCTGTAGCCCCCTTCAGATACTGGAAGGCTACTCTAAGGTCTCCTCGAAGCCTTCTCTTCTCCAGGCTGCAGAGCCCCAACTCTCTCAGCCTGTCCTTATAGCAGAACTGTTGCAGCCTTCTGATCATCTTCATGGCCTCCTCTGGACCTGCTCAAACAGTTCCATGTCCTTCCTGTGCTGGGGGTTCCAGAACTGCACACAGTAGTGTATGTGTAGAAAGAGCAAACTGGAGTATGTTGCTGTGGAATATAATGAAACACTGCTAGTGTCTATCACATGTGCTGCATACCTGAATTGATCATGGTGGCACTATCCACATGTTGAAATAGTGTTAATTTAATCTAGGGGGTTTGGTGTTACATATGTGTGTATATCTATGTGCTACTTGTTGTGTGAGTGGTTTAGAACATTCTGGAATAAATGTGGTGTTGCACCCAGTTGGCAAGAAGCGAGAGAAGTTATCAGATAGCATCAGGTCCCGGTGTCATGGGTATTTGTGTCTCAAATAATGTTTCTAGTCTAAGGGACTGAACAGAAAAGGTTTGGAATAAAACCTAAATACATTCTGAGGACAGGAAGAAAATGAAACCAAGGGAAAAAAGTCACCTCATTTATTAGGTCACTATGAAGGGGATCAGGAATGAGGATATGATGAGGGCTGGGAGACTTGGCCTCACTTCCCATTCGTGCCACATACTTTGTGTGGCTTCAAATAAGACAATTTCCTTTGTCTCTGCAAAACAGGAATAATAACAACTTCCTATGTAGTAGCTATGTAAGAACAAAATAACTACTGTTTGCAGTATTTAGAAGAGAAAGTTTTGGATACAAATAGATGATTCTGAAGGTTCTCACTGTCCACCTGAGATCTTTTCAATCAGCCCTGAAATGCAGCAGCTTCTGGGGTGGGAATGGTGTGCCCTAGAATTAGATCTACCACAGACAGTGTAAATGGGCTTTCAGAGAGTTTGTGTTACTGCAGCTTGCCTGGAGACTCCAACTAAAGGATTTCTATGTGTGTGCTTGAAGAAACTGAACTTGCAAACACAGTGTTTGAAGCTGCATGTTCTAGTTTTGTTCTCTCGCTCTGTTTTCTACAAGTACCTGTTCAGAAGTGGAGAAAAGACTGTATCAGCCAGTCAGAATTTAACAGATCTCTAACAGAGCAACAAATGTTTACTGAGGGCCACTCTTCAACCAATCTAGAATTCATAGGGGCAAAATGGAGTGGGGCTGAGGAGCAAGTTTAGGCAAAGAATGTTTATCGGAATGCAGGGTCTGATTTAGAGCAGTGTGATACTGTAGTTTGGGCTTTCCATTTGTTGGAGCACTGTTCCTCTAGCTCCCAGCTTGCAGCCTTAGACTGTCCTATATGTAGCACTGAAGTGTTAGTCCCTGAGTACCTGAGGTTATGTAAGGCTCAGCAGAGAGGGCCAGAAATCATAGAATGGTAAGGTTGGAAGGGACCTGAAGGATCATCTAGTTCCAACCCTCTGACATGGGCAGGGACACCTCCCACTAGCATAGGTTATTCAAGGCCTTGTCCAACCTGGCCTTGAACACCTCCAGGGAGGGAGCAGCCACAACCTCCCTGGGCAACCTGTGCCAGTGTCTCACCACCCTCACTGTAAAGAACTTCCTCCTAACATCCAGTCTAAATCTTCCTTCTGCCTGTTCAAACCCATTGCCCCTTTTCCTGTCATTGCAAGACCTTGTCAATAGTTTGTCCCAGCCTTCCTGTAGCCCCCTTCAGATACTGGAAGGCTACTCTAAGGTCTCCTGGAAGCCTTCTCCAGGCTGCAGAGCCCCAACTCTCTCAGCCTGTCCTCACAGCAGAGCTGCTGCAGCCCTCTGAGCATCTTCACGGCCTCCTCTGTACCCGCTCCAACACTTCCATGTCCTTCCTGTGCTGAGGGCTCCAGAACTGCACACAGGACTCCAGGTGGGGTCTGAGGAGAGCAAAGGGGCAGAATCACCTCCCTTGCCCTGTTGGCCCCACTTCTCTTGATGCAGCCCAGGACTCGGTTGGCCTGGAATGCATGCCCTGCTGTGCTTTATCTTGCTTAATGAATACTGTTTCTTCAATAACTTTATTGCCCTTTGTATGTTCCAGGATCCTTAATTACTTTCCACTTGGCAGACAGGATCCTTTTATTTTTTTGTATTAAGTATTACCAGACTCCCCAAGCATCACTGTCTGTGGGCAGAGTGGTGTAATAATTCAACTGCAAACAAGCTATATGAAAAAGAAGACAAAAGGGACAAATTTTTAAGTCAGCTCTTCTTTCACCATCAGAAAGAATAAAATTTTAAAAAGAACTGGAGGCTCCACTGTATTTTTTTTTTTTCTGTTCCCTTTAGGAGTACATGAGACATCTCCACATGTGCCAACTGTGTACATGAAGCCTGTAGGCAGAGACAAAAGGGCAAACCTGGAGGCTAACTGAAAACCTGATGCAAGATTAAACTTCTTGGATTATAATGGTGGCCTTTGGCAGTAAGATTTCAGTTGAATTAGCCCCTCTTTGAGGATCTGAGATTCTCCTTGCCCTGCCTCTGCTGTTAAAAATGACTTGATGAACTCAATTATCTACTTGTATGCTCTAATTTCTTTCATATCTGCAGCTGCATATTGAGACAATGGCTGTGATCCCAGTATCACCAACTAGTGCCTTTTATTTTTCAGCCACATAAGACAAAGTGACTCTTCTTTTTTTTTTGGAGGGGTTTTTCTTCCCTTCAATTCTACTTGCATGAAAGCATGGACTTGATGGATGGACCACTCGCTGGATAAGGAATTGGCTGGANTTTGTGTTCAAGGAAAACAACAACAACAAAGTAAGCTTCCCCCCTTTCTTAGTTGTTAAGACAAAGATGAAAGCATGATTCACTCTATCCCAGTAGGGTCAATCTGCAAAGGCAAATTCAAGCTGTGAAGCTTGAGTTTGATCATTCATTTGTAGGCTTATCATAGAATGGTAAGGTTGGAAGGGACCTCAAGGATCATCTAGTTCCAACTCCCTGCCATAGGCAGGGACACCTCCCACTAGTACAGGTTACTCAAGGCCTCCTCCAACCTGGCCTTGAACATCT
>VWZE01009690.1:106000-134836 GCA_013396675.1 Eubucco bourcierii
TGCTCCAGCCCTCTGATCATCTTTGTGGCCTCCTCTGGACCCACTCCAACACTTCCATGTCCTTCCTGTGCTGGGGGCTCCAGAACTGCACACAGGACTCCAGATAGGTCCTGTGGAGAGCAAAGGGGCAGAATCCCCTCCATTGCCCTGCTGCCCACACTGCTCTTGATCTGTGAATATTTGCAAACTTATACCAATTTTTCCACTTCTTCTACTGACCATCAGAAAAAATATTTTTGTATTCTCTCTTGTGGAACTCAAAATATAACAATAGTAGTAATAGTAGGTAATAATAAAGCAGCAGCAACTTTCTACTGGCTCTTCAAAATTGAGTTAGGTAAGGGCTAAGAGTTTAGAGATTTTACTTGAAGGTTTTCTCTGAAAACTCAGTAGAAAACCCCAGATGAAGAAGTTGTCCTTCAAAAATGGTAAAACCTGAGAAAATCAAACTAAAGTGTATTTTTTTTGTTATGTTATTCTGACATTTTTAGATTTACTATATAGCTAATAATTTTACCCTCACAAGACAGGACACAGGCTGACCTAACTGTGTGTGTGATTGCTTCAAATGGTTCTGACTTCAACAACATTAAAATGGTTTTCCTCAACTAAGGACACAACTCCTTGTACATTGCACCTAGCTGAGACTAAATACTGATAGGACCAGTGAATTAAAGTGAAGTTTGTGGGCAGAAGGTAAATGTCTTGGAGACTAAACCAGTTTTGATACCTGCATCATGCTAGTTAGCTATCCTGGTGCTGTGGCTTGTTACTCCTGGGCTTTTATCCACAAACTGCCTGCATTGCTAAATTATCTTTTCTATTTTTCAGCTTCCATGGAGGAAGAGAGGCTTGGAATTGGTGTGTGGGAGTTAATCTAAAAATCATCTTTAAGTACTTCCTCAAGGATTTTAAGAAGCATAAAAATAAATTAAAAAAAAAAAAACCCAAACAAACAAAACTCCCTTAGTAACTGCCTCAGATGTCATCTGAAGATACTGCAGAACAAGCAAGGACATCAAAAGTGGTGAGAAACAAAAGGAAAGAGCACAAGATGTACCCTCATTTGAGCATGCAGCTATTTAGCTCTGGAGCATGTGAGACTTCCATTGAATTAGGATGTCATGATTGCAGGGGGACTTTCCTCTGAGGTGATGATGATTTATTGCTATGCTTCATTTGATAATTGGCAAATGGAGAAAACCAGGTGCAGGGCCAGGGAGGGAAGAAAATTCCTCTTCATCAGGACACCTCTGACCTTCACAGTGAAACAGAAGAGGCCTCATCCTGTGCTGCCTTCTGCACAAGCCGCATGCTGGCTTCAACCAGCTCTCCAGAGGCTGCAGAGACACGTGGAGAGGCAACCTTCCTTCAGCTGCTTGGGCAGCCTGAGGTCCCTGACTCACCCTCTGGTGTCCTAGAGAGACCTACCCTTCATGGAGGCTGTTCTCCTGGCCTCTAGTTGAAGGATAGGTCCTATAAGTATCTGCATAGGCAAAAATTGCTGGAAAGAGCTACGGTCCTTTGGGAAGATCTTTTCTGAAATCCTACATGGTTAGAAATCTGGCCTCAAAGAAGAGACCCAACAATGTGTGATGTTGTGTGCTTAGGGCTTCAGCAAGCATTTGCCTGCTCTAAGTCTGGCACTCTCTGGGGCACAGAAGTGAAAAGGATTAATTTTTAATTTGTATCAACCTTGTAGCTAAGCCCAGCACTGGGTGAAACCTTTAGTGATTCTGGGCTTAAGCAAAGGCACGATGTGCAAATGGTGGCTGAAATTTCATCTGCTTGAGGTTGGCTCCAACTGCTTTTGTCATGACATTGTTGTGCAGTTGCACAGGACTGAGCAGTGCAGAGGAAATTCATAGAATCATAGAACCATGAAATGGTTTAGTTTGGAAGGGAACTCAAAGGTTATCCAGTTCCAACCCCCTGCCATAGGCAGGGACACCTCACACTAGTACAGCTCACTCAAGGCCTCGTCCAACCTGGCCTTGAACACCTCCAAGAAGGAAGCATCCAAGTGATGCTTTTTGTGTGCAGAGGGACAGGTGGAACATTGGCACCTGTAACACAGGAACAGGACACAAATGAGATGACCTCAAGGAGTGAATATCTCTGGGATCTTTGGACTGACCCAAATAGGGTCTGGTTCTTACTGCTGTCATTTGAACCAAGTCCCGTTCAAGGTAGATCAGGGTGGGCAAAAGTAGCCTATTTGAGATAGAAATGACATGCCCAGTTTCTTATCTACTCCTACTGCAACAGAGGTTTCAGAATATAGGAGACAGTAAGACATGCATTAGGGAAAATCATGGCAACATTGATATTTTTCTACAGCATTAACCTTTCTCTGTTTCTGACAGAAGCAAAAGCCAGGAAGGACCTGTTCTGCTGAGAACAAAGGCAGCCTGGACTGAATGCATGGCCACTTGGCTGTGCTTCTATCTCAGACAGAGGTGGTGTTGCAGAAGGCCCAGGGACCTTGATTTGTGCATTATTTTTGATAGGATGCCCTTCGCAAAGAGAGAGAAACTTTACAGAAAGCTGTTGCAGGTGTGGGTTGGTTTTGTTTTTTTTTTTTTTAAGTTAAAGACCAGAATTCTTTCAAATCAGCCCAACAAGCTGCCTGCTGTTCAATGCCAGCACCTCCTGATTACTTCAGCTAATTTAGGGGCTGGAAACATTGTTGACAATGTGATTTCTGAAACATGGGAAGTGTTACTTGGTGGTGCAATCTGTACCATATCTGTGTCAGGAGTTTCACTGCTGTCACTTGCAACAACTTTCACCACTCTGTCCTCATCTCCCAGAACTAATTACCTTGAACTGATGGAAGAGGCTTTAAAAGAAGTAAAATGTTACTTGCATTTGAGGTTGTTTATGAAGTTGTTTTACCACGCTCTGCTGAGCTGTGTGTTTACCTACACTGGAGAGAGGAACAGAGCTGGGGTAAGGCATTTTAGAGCCTGGCACCAAATGAGGGAAAGATCAAGGAGGAAGCAAAATGCACAACCTGCACTGCCTCTGCCTTGCTTTGTTGCACGCAGCTCTCTCCTGTCTTGCTTCTCTCTTCCATCTGCTCCCCATTACTTGCTGACAGCCACATTCCCACTGCTCTCTGCTGCTCCTGGCTGGCCAAAGCACCCCTTGCTGATTCCCCCCTGTGCACATTCACATATAAACATTACCAGGTTGTTTTGTCCCTGATTGGCAACACTGTCAGTCTGCATCTATGCTTGTCTTTCACATCCAAATGGAACAATGCTACAGAACATTTAGGTTCTTAAGGTAAAAGTCTTAAGATAGGCTCTGGCCTTACTGTAGCATCTCCTGGTGCTGCATTTCCATGACTCTCGTGAATGCTGCAGATCAAAAACTTTGATGCAGAACTGAGGCCTTTGAGGACTGATGGTTTGGACAAGCACAGCTGGCTAAAGCACTGGTGGATGAAAGAGCCCAAGGGATGGTGGTCAGTGGAGTTAAATCCAGCTGATGGCTGATCACAAGTAGTGTTCCTTAGGGCTCAGTGTTGGGACCACTTCTGTTTAGCATCTTTATTGATGACCTTGATGAAGACAGAGTGTGTCAGCAGTAAGTGTGCAGATGACACAAGGTGGGTGGCATTGTCCATCATTGTGAAGGCAGGCGGGCTCTACAGAGGGATGTGGACAGGTTGGATCCATGGGCCAAAGTCCACAGCATGAGCTTCAATAAGGCCAAATGCCAGGAACTACACCTGGGCTGCAACAATCCTAAATGATGCTACAGACTTAGGGCAGTGTGACTAGAAAGCTGCCTGGCAGCAAGGGATCTGGGGCTCATGATACACAAACAACTCAATATGAGCCAGCAGTGTGCCCAGCTGGCAAAGAAAGCCAGTGGCATCCTGGCTTGGATTAGAAATGCTGTGTCCAGCAGGAGCAAGGAGGTGATTGTAATAGAATCATAGAATCAACCAAGTTGGAAGAGACCTCAAAGATCATCCAGCCCAACCTATCACCCAGCCCTATCTAAACAACTCCCCTTGTACTCTGCTCTAGTGAGGCCAAACCTTGAGTGTTGTGTTCAGTTTTGGGCACCTTGTTACAAGAGGTGTGGAGGTGCTGGAGTGAGTGCAGAAGAGGGCAACGAAGCTGGGGAAGGGCCTGGAAAATAAATCTTATGAGGAGTGACTAAGGCATCTGGGGCTGGTTAGTTTGAAAAAGAGGAGGCTCTCTACAGCTACATAAAAGGACATCGTGGGGAAGCTGCTGCAGGGTTTTTCTCACAGGTAAGCAGTGATAGAACAAGAGGGAATGGCCTCAAGCTCTGACTGGGTAGGTTTAGATAGGACATTAGGAAACATTTTTTCCCATCAGGAGTGTTTGGGCATTGGAATGCACTGCCCAGGGAGGTGGTAGGGTCACCAACCCTGGATGTATTTAAGTCATTTGGGTGTAGTGTTTGAGGACATGATTTAAGGGTGAACTTTGTGGAGTAAGTATATCAATTAGACTTGATCCTTTCCAACCAGAATGGTTCTGTGAAAGCCACCCTTGGTATCCTAACACATTGCACATGTGGAGAACAGATCTCTGAGCTATCTTTACTAAAGGCATCTGCTGCCTGACTTTTGTCTTGCTTTGTGTGTGTGCGTTAATGGATTACTTAGAAAAGAAGTGGCACTTTCAGTGTCCATTAACTCTAATTTAACTAATGCTAAATCGAACTTGATCATCTATGGACACACTTGTAAGAGGCCTGTTCATACCAGATGAATTCATCAGATTAGGGACTACTACTTCCAGCATAAAATGAATTCATGATCCTGGGAAATCTAAAATAAAGGCTTACCAAAAAATAGTTGGTAGCATGTTAAGTATTCATTAATACAACAGAATGACACTTGGACTTCTACATATCCAGAGGAAATCCCCATGGAGGAGGGTGGCACAGGAGAGTGTTCATAATATAAAACATGGAAATTCATCCCCTACCTATGACCTTCACTTTGTATAGGAGGGAAGAAATTAATACAACTTGTCCGTGATAAGAGGCTTCTATAAATATTATAAATCACATTAGAAGTTTCCTTTGAATTTCAGGATTTCCCTTTCTCCTTTAACAGAAGAAAGCTTCATTAAAAAAAAAAAAAAAAAAAAAAAAAAAAAAAAAGCTGTGATTTGGGTTGTTTTTAGTTGTGTGGGGTTTTTGTGGGTGTTTTTTAAGGTTCTTTGGTTTTTGTTTTTTTTTTTTTTTCCCCAAACAGTGTAATTGGAAAGAACAAGATCTGAGTGGAAGAGGGCTCAGAAGTGACCTGCTGGCTCTGGGAGTGCCTGTCCCCTGCTGTCATCACTGCCTCCTGGTGTCCTCATTCAGAGGCAGTGCTCTTTGCTCAGTCACTGCAGTTTTGCTTCTGGTTCTACTTGTGGCTAGGAACTCAGCTTGCAAGCAATGCCCTTCAAGGTCCATGGCTCTTGCTGCAGTTGAACATTTTTGCTCCCCTTTAGAGGACACTTGTCCCCATTATCCCAACTTGCCACTTTACCTAAGTATATGTACTCAGGACAGACTGAGAGAGTTGGGGCTCTGCAGCCTGCAGAGGAGAAGGCTTCCAGGAGACCTTAGAGTTAGCCTTCCAGTATCTGAAGTGGGCCTACAGGAGAAATGGAGAGGGACTATTGAGGTTTTGCAATGCCAGGACAAGGGGCAATGGGTTTGAACTGGCGGAGGGAAGATTTAGACTGGATGTTAGGAGGAAGCTCTTTACAGTGAGGGTGGTGAGACACTGGCACAGGTTGCCCAGGGAAGTTGTGGCTGCTCCCTCCCTGGAGGTGTTCAAGGCCAGGTTGGATGAGGCCTTGAGTAACCTGTACTAGAGGGAGGTGTCCCTGCCTATGGCAGGGGGTTGGAACTGGATGATCCTTGAGGTCCCTTCCAACCTTACCATTCTATGATTCTGTGTTAAAAAGTAAAGTAAGTCAAAAGTTCAAAGCACCCAGTATGGCAAACCACAACAAATAGCATAAAACAAGTTCTGCAGGCATAGTAACTCCTGCTGGTTGCAATAAGGAGATGATTATTTTATTCTTGTTTCTCTATTGCTATTAGGTCCAGCTGAGACCTTGGATGTAAATATAGAGAGTGTCCATGCCCTGCAGGGCTTGCAAACTGTCAGAAACTGGTAAAACAGATGTTCCAAGAAAAAGAGAACTTGTTCAGTGGCACAGAGCTTAATCACAGCTCTCTTCATCTGCTAAATACCCCAAACTATGGAGGCAAACCCACCTTGTGGCTCTGTGCTGCATCTTTTTACTATCAGCCCTTCTACTGACCCTGAACAGATTCTTTGAGGGTTCAGGTTGTTGGTTTGGGTTTTTAGGTTTTTTCCCCCCCTTTTTCTGTTGTTGCTCATATTTTCCCCTCACATTAATTATACAGATGCACTGGGAGCCATGTGCTTTGCCACATCACAAAGGAAACCACAGGACTGAAGATCAGAAGATCTGCCAGATGTATTTTCTTGGTAGAATACCACACAAGGGTCGGGGCTCAGGCTGCCAGACTGGGCTGGCTGCCTCAGCAAAACAGGATAGGGACATCACCTGCTTCCAGAAAAGGGGACCACAGAAGAAATAAGCTCAGTGCAAACACATGGCATCATTTGGGGACTGATTTTATTAGCATTTGGAGTTTGTTAGGTTGTTGTTTTGTTTTGTTTTTTTTTTTTTTTTCTTTCTAGTAGATACACTAACAACTGTAATTCTTTAAGGTCAGAACTGCCTGTCTATGCTTAGGCTGAGCAGTATCTTATTTCCTGACAAGCCCTTTGCTTCTTGGTGCCTTTGCAATTTCAAGCTCAGAATAGAGGCCTCCAGGACTCTGCCTGCTTTGAGAAAGAGCATTGTTTGTCTATGCCTCACACTGATCTTATGCATGTATTTAATTTTTGCATCGAAAAAAAGTTACTAAAGACAAGGGTTTGAAGTGATTACTTTCTTCATGTAGGAACTCAGGAACAGGCTCTGTGTTGTCTTCTTTAGGAAACTTGCAGCTGCATCTTACCTGACAGTTTGTCAAGGATGTTGCTGCTTCTGAGCTTGTAGAAATGGCAGCCAGAAATGGTTATTCATTAAATACTTTTAAATTTTACCCTCTGTTGCAAAGGTGACTTAAAATTTATTTATTTTGCTGGAGGAAACAGTTCCCACTGACTTTTTTTCAGCACAGAAGATACTAAGTTACTTTTCATTTCTTACACTACAGCCCTAATATAATCTATTTCACTTATCTGAAGGGGCAAGGAGTGGGCAGAAGGCTGTTATTCTGTCCTAATTCCATCCCTCAAGAGAAATTCAAGTGGGAAAGACATACCTAACAGATATCAGCTGCTCTCTCTGAATTCAGATTCTAATTAGTGTGTTTATTTTCTTTCATGAAATTGGGGTTTGTGATTGGAAGACACATGACTAGAAGGCAGAAGCAAAAAGTTGCCCTTCCACTGCTGCTCTATAGACCTGGTTTTCTGCTCCTGGAAAAAGAAAGAAAGACTTTATTGAAATAACCCCTGGGGTCAAATCCTCAGAACCACATAAGTGATTCCAGCACTTAAGCCTTGAGTTTTGTATATTTCTTTCTTTGATTCAAAAGTGAGGTGAGGGACTTGCGGCCTTTGAGCCTAGAGAAGGATCTTATCAATCCAGGAGAGCAGCCAGGCAGAGAGGGACCTGGGGGTATTGATCAACAGCTGATTGAACATGAGCCAGTAGTGTGCCCAGGTGGCCAAGAAGGCCAATGGCATCCTGGCCTGTATTAGGAAAAGTGTGGCCAGCAGGAGCAGGGAAGTCCTTCTGCCCCTGTACTAGCACTGGTCAGGCCACACCTTGAATACTTTGTCCAATTCTGGGCCACTCCATTTAAGAAAGATATTTAGGTGCTTGAATATGTCCAGAGAAGGGCAGCAAGGCTGGTGAGGGGCCTGCAGCACAGCCCTGTGAGGAGAGGCTGAGGGAGCTGGGGGTGTGCAGCCTGCAGAAGAGGAGGCTCAGGGCAGACCTCATTGCTCTCTACAGCTACCTGAAAGGAGGTTATGGCCAGGTGGGGTTAGGCTCTATTGCCAGGCACCCAGTGACAGAACAAGAGGACACAGCCTCAAGCTGTGCCAAGGCAAGTTCAGTCTGGATGTTAGGAAGAAGTTCTTCCCAGCAAGAGTGATTGGTATTGGAATGGGCTGCCTGAAGAGTTGGTGGAGTCATCATTCCTGGAGGTGTTTAAGAGAAGGCTGAATGGGGCACTTAGTGCCATGGTCTGGTTAATTAGCAGGATTAGGTGATAGGTCGGACTCAATGAGCTTCAAGGTCTTTTTCCAACCTGGTTAATTCTATGATTCTGTGAATATTTAAAGTGTGAATGTCAGGAGGATGGGGCCAGTCTTTTTTAAGTGCTGCCCAGTGACAAGAGGTAATGGGTACAAACATAGGAAGTTTCATCTAAACGTGAAGAGGAACTTCCTTCTTTTGGGGGTGGTTGAATACTGGACCAGGCTGCTCAGAGAGGTGGTGGAGTCTCCACCTCTGGAGTCATTCAAAGCCCACATTCTGTGCAGCTTGCTCTGAGTGAACCTGCTGTGGCAAGGGTGCTGGACTAGGAGACCTCCAGAGGTCCCTTCCAACCCTTATCTTTCTGTAATTTTTGATACCTAAATGTATTCAACTGCAGAGCCTGTTTAGTACCCTGGGATATTGCTGAGTGAGCTGGTAGAGCCACACAGAATATGTCAGTGTCATACAGAAGGATTGGTTCCCAGGAACAGCTGAAGTGCATGCATGTAACACTCTGTCCCATCTGTGTGACTCTAGCTTAGTACTGGCCTCTGGCTCAGGGCAGAACTTGTCTAGGCTTAGCTGGGCAACAATCCCTTTAAATGTCCCTGACAGGTAGATGGATGAGCATATGGGAAGCCTTCAATACAGGATTAAAGGCCCCACAGCACTTCAGGCATCCTTGAAAATTGTGTTGCTTCACCTCTTAAACCTGGTGGGTTTGTCTTTTATTATTCTTGTCCAAGGTTTATATTAAATGAGTTATAATTCCAAATCCTCCAGCCTACAAGTAAATGGGAGCTGCTGAAGGCAAATCTATTTGCAGTCTATCTGTGCATGTAAATACAGGATACCAGTTTTGATTATTCACTAAATACAGTCCATCCAAACCAACTTATAATCCATGCAATATTTGACTAGTCAGAAGAGTGAGGAGCAAAACACATGACTTGTTTTAAAATAGTTTGCAAGACTTCCATAGTTTTCAGGTAAGTGAAATGTTGGCACTTGGGGATTGGGTTTGTATCTTGGAAAATTCCACTGGTGTCTGTTGCTTCTGGACCAGGGGATAGATGAAGATCAATTCCCTATCACCCCTCACAGTCATATAACCTGTGATCTACAGAGTTTTTCTCCCTTAAAAGAAAGAGGCAGGCAAAAGAGTATCCTCTGCAAAACACAGATAGAGAAAATGATTTCCTTTTCTTGCTGAAAATGGTGCCTGTGGGAATTCTCTGGCTTGTGTTACATCTTTGTTTAATTTCACTGGAGCCTTTGTATGAACCAATGATGAAGCATTTTCTCTTTCATTCAGAGCCTGTAACTTTGTGTAGCCTTAAAGAATAAACTCCCCCTTCACTTTACTTCCACGTGTAAGCCTTAAGAGATGCCTTATGGTGGACCAACACACTTGGGAAAAGGCACTTCTAGCTCTGATAACCTGCACTGCAGAACTTTGAGGCTGCTCTAATTAAAGCAGAAAGAGTTCATTCAATGTATTTCACTAAGGCTAAACAGGTTGAAAACCAAGGATGGTTTCATCACTTTTTTTCTCCCTCTCATCTGTGAATCTGCAATTAATAGGAAGTTGTATGGCAATTAAAGCTGAATTGGTGTGGGCTGTGAGCTTGGACCTCACTATAAGCTATGAATGTGAGCAACCCCTTGAGTATTGTGTCCAGTTCAGGGCCCCTCCATTTAAGAAAGATGTTTAGGTGCTTGAATATGTCCAGAGAAGGGCAGCAAGGCTGGTGAGGGGCCTGGAACACAGCCCTGTGAGGAGAGGCTGAGGGAGCTGGGGGTGTGCAGCCTGCAGAAGAGGCGGCTCAGGGCAGACCTCATTGCTCTCTACAACTACCTGAAGGGAGGTTGTAGCCAGGTGGGGTTGGGCTTTTCTCTCAGGCAACCAGCAACAGACCAAGAGGACACAGCCTCAAATTGTGCCAGGGCAGGTTTAGAATGGGCCTTAGGAAGAAGTTCTTCCCAGTAAGAGTGATTGACATTGGAGTGGGCTGCCCAGGGAGGTGGTGGAGTCACCATCCCTGGAGGTGTCTAAAAAGAGGCTGCATGAGGCACTTGGTGCCATGGTTTATTTAATTAGAAGGTGTTAGGTGATGATCTTGAAGGTCTTTTCTAACCTGATTGATTCTGTAAATGTAACTTTTTTTCAGCTCTTTATGCTCTGACTGCTCCTGCTTGAGTCTTGGCTACTTGTCAGTATGATTTGTCTGCCAAAGAGGCATTCATTTAGACACTGACTCTTCCTCTCCCATGGGAGGAGAAAAGCCTGGGGTTGTCGCTCTTTCAGGGCTTCCCTAGGGAGTTTTGGCATGTAATAGGTTTAATTACCTGATTAAGAGAGTTTCTTGAGTTCATCAGTGCAGGCTAAAAAATGTAAATGACAGAGAAAGTGAGACAAGGTGTGTGAGAGGATGAATAAAGAGGAATGAAACTGTGATCTCTCCCAGATGTTAAAGAAATCTCTGTGCAGCTGAACAAAGGTGCTGTCTGTCCAATGTCATTTTTATTTCAAACCTTCAATATTGCAGCTGACGGCAGAAAATGTGCAGTAAAACATGGGGAGGCCACTGGGTAATATCCACTGTAAAGTGTTAATTGCCTGTTGAGGCTGTAAACTATGTCAATATGCCTGGATCTGAGTTATTGACAGACTCCCATTTATTCCAGCCTCACAAAGCTGGGCTCTTTAGAACTGGGCTCTAATCAGTCATGCTTTACTGAACCCACCAAGAAGCACCAGTCAATAAATGTGCTGGCTGCCTTAACCCTTTGAAGTGTGTAAAATTACAGGTGGGATTGATAACATTGATTTGGGGAGAACTCCTGACAGTGGAAACCCTTCAGACATGAAAGCTGCCTGCAGTACGTGACACCTGCTTTAGCCTGCTGGTGGTTCTGGGTGAGGCTGGATCTAATCTCAGTTGTCCTGCCAGCACCTGAGGTCTGAGCTGGAGGAAGGAGTTACTGATTGGTGTTAAGTGTTTGCAGGGGCAGCTAATGAGGAGTGGCCAAGGAGCTGTTTAGTCTGGGGTAGAGGAGACTGAGAGATCTTTTTGCTCTCTATAACTCCCTGAAAGAAGGTTGGAGCCAGGTGTGGGTTGGACTCTTCTCCCAAGTAACAAGAGAGAAGAGGAGGAAAAGACCTCAAGTTGTGCCAAGGGAGGTTTAGGTTGGATATTAGAAGAAACCTCTTCAATGAAAGTGTTCTCGAGCACTGGAACAAGCTACCCAGGTAGGTGGTTGAATCCTCATCTCTGGAGTTGTTTAAAAGATGCAGAGACCTGGGGCTGAGGGATATGATTTAGCCCCAGACTTGGTAGAAGTAGATAATGGTTAGTACTCAGTCTTAAAGCTTTGTTTCCAACCAAAAGGATTCTGTTTCTCTGTTTTTAAGGCTGTATGTAGTACATGTAACACTATTAAAAATTCTGATATTGGTGCCACATTGCTTCTGATTGTGTAGCTGACAATAGGCACAGGCACTAATATTATTTGGGAGAGGTGGGATATGGTTCCTTTTCCATCAGCTAAGACCCTGAATTCATTCAGCCTTCCTGGTGTTGATCGGGTTCTCTGTTTGAACATCTTTGTCTTAAGTTGTTCCTGAGTATGGTCGTGCAGTAGCTGTGGTGGCGTTTGAGGTGTGAACAGAGCATCAAATACCAGGCCCAGTTCTGCTCTCTGATGGTTGTGGGGGAGCAGTTTGTAGGTTTTGAAAATTTCAGAGATGTAGTGTGGCTTGTGGAGTGCTTTGAGGTGAAAGACTCATTGGTATGAAGATAAAAAGTTATTGGTGGACTCCGCCTTGGTTATTTGTGAGGAGGATTGGAGCTGGTACAGTTGCATTGATTCACTATGTGTGGGTTGGTGTTTTGCTTGCTTTGTTTTTAAACAAAATGCCTGATGCCTGGGGATAGCTGTGTTTTATTTGTGAGGAACAAAATCCCAGTAAATACAGATGAATGTTGTCTGTGAGAGCTGGAAGGGAAACAAGACAAAGGTGCGCTACTGCTCAGCGTAGTCTGTAACCAATAAAGGTCTTTGAAGCTCTGCAAAGAATCAGAACTGAGGCACAACCTTTCTTGGGGCATTTTCTTATAAAATATCTATTTGTCTGCTGAGTCTGGTTAAGTGTTCCCACCTCATGAAGTTCAGCAAGGGCAGGTGTAGAGCCCTGGGGAGGAATACTTTCCTACACCAGTACAGGTGAGGGGTTGATGTACTGGAAGGCAGCTCTGGGAGTGCTGGTGGACAAGTTCACCACGACCCTTGTGCCCAAGAAGGTCTTATGAGGTGCATTAAGAAGAGTGTGACCAGCAGACTGGAGGGAGATTCTTCTCCCCTTCTACTCTGCCCTAGTGAGGCCACATCTGGAGTATTGAGTCCAGTTCTAAGCTCCCAGCTCACAAGAGACAGGGAACTATTGGAGAGAGCCCAACAGAAGATGATGAGGGCACTGGAACATCTCTTATGAGGGGAAGCTGGGAGACCTGAGGCTGTTTAGCCTGGAAAAGAGCAGACTGAGAGAGGATGCTATAATTCGATATGAACATCTAAAAGGTGTTGATGATGAGGGTGGGACTGGGCTCTTTTCAGTGGTGGCCAGTGATAGGACAAGGGGCAGCAGGTATAAACTTGAGCACAGGAGCTTTCACTTGAACTTAGGGGGAAACTTTGAACATCTATTAGCTGGTATAAGCAAAAGGAGTGTTAGCTGGTCTAGGCCTTATGAGACAGGGTGATTATGATGACCAGCTAATGTTTTTTTAAATAGTAGCAGTCTGCCCCTGTTTGGTGTTAAGTTGCATTTTATTAATATCAATTCATTTATACTTGCTAAATTAAGTGCATCTAAGTTTCAAGCAGGGAGGCTAGACTGAGTTTGAATTTATTCTGCTCTTTTCCAAGTCTTCTGTCTGTCACCATGAAGCCAACCCTTTTGCCACTTATTAAGGGATATATGCAACTCAAATGCTTTGAGCCTGATAATGTGCACTTGTTGGGTAACTTTCTTATGTGCTCTGGAAACAGTACTGTATTTAAAAAGCACCAGCAGCTTTACACATGGCTATCTCTCAAGTGCTGCTGTTATTTATACACTCTCCAAGAGCTGTGATTTTAAGGAAGTCAGGGTTGGGTGGAGGTGAGTGTTTGTGTAAAATGAGCAGCTGCATCCCTTGGTTTTGCAATATGCAGATTAATACTTCAAATAACCACACCCAATCTGCAAAAGGAAATAAAGAATTTGTTTCTTTGTCAGCTAGTTCCAACTTTTTTTTTTTTTTTTCCTTCCCTGCCTAGTAAATCTGTACATATTTTAATAGAAGTTTAACTTTCACAGGCTGGATGAAATTCAAGTAGATTTCAGGGGAGTTCAGTTAGTTAATTCTGTTAGGAACCACCCAAACTTGAGACTGAAAGTGCCCCAGGCCTAGGGTTTGGGATGAAGCAGGTTAGTGCCATAGAGCAGCATCTGGTGATAGAGCTGTTAATTGTTCTGTAGGGAAAACTGCTCTTCTCAGGCACTCCCCTGGTGCAATGTACATCTCCTTTTTGGGGGAATGGGCAAAGGTTCTTTTCAGAGGGTTGTGAAACAGCAGTGCAGACCACTGACTGGTAAAAGGTTCACATTTCAGTGTTACATTGGTTTATCTAGTTGACATTAAGAGAGTGGGAGCAGTGTTTCTGGAATACTACATTTCTTTATTCTACAGCGACAAATCTGTGATTGGCTTTGTTGCCAAAGAGAAAGCTGCAGGTTAAACTCAGTTCATTGAAAGGCTTCCCAGCTAATGTGAGTAGAATTCCTAGAACAACTTCTAAGACTTACCAGCCCCTTACAGCAGGCCAGAGTTCTCCTGGGCAATGGCCTGGCTTTGTGGCTCATGGTTATGGACAGCAGAGTGTATAGACTGTGGGTTTGTTGTTCAGAACTGTTTGTTGGTTGGAGCAAAGTGTGTTCAGTTTGAAATAACTTCAGCTCAGTGCACTGTTATCTTGTGCCAAAACTGAGAGCATCAATACAAGTGCCCAAAATTCTGGAGTAGGGGGCAAAAAACTCAAGAGTGTTTGTGGGGGAAGAAATGTGGCAGCAGGGGTATGCATGGTAGAGATTTCATTTTAGTGTTTTCCTCTCATTGAGTGGAGAGGAATTCAGCTGTGGTTTAAGTCACCGTTTTCTGTAGGCTTTCTAATGCTATATTTGCTGTGTGATGTGACCACTAGAGAGCAGGCTTAACTTAGTTAAAAAATCTAATTAGTTCTTGGGCTCTTAATTTCCTCCTTGCCCCAACCCCCTTCCACCTTTATATCTAGGCAGAAGGGACCTCGATGGTTCTTAGCTCTGCCTCCAACGTTGTGGAATCTTAGGGCTAATTAAAACTGCACAGACTGCCTGAACCTCACATTAAAATTTGATGAGGAATTGATCAGCCAAGCAAACAGGAAATTTAGCTGTGTGAGTGAAGGTAATGTTTGTTCAAATGTGTAATGAGCTCCGTGGGGAATATTTATAGGGACCTTAGAGAGGCTTTCAGCAGTTCCTTCTCCTTGAAGTCATCTTACCTACCTGCTCTCATCTTCAGAAGGGTGTAGGCATAAGGAAATCCAGAGCTGTGTCAGTCAAAGGTGAGCAGGTTATGGGAAATGAATTGTTGTGCTAAGATGGTGCCATGTGAAACTTTGTGTAAGGGGTTGTGGAACTACAAATTGACTCTCTTGCAGTTTTGCCTTTGCATTAAAGCTAGATGATTTTTTTTTCTCCCCATTATTTAAGAAGTGTGTAGTAAAGTGGCTGGAGGAACTCTTGCAGTATATTAGGGAACTAAATTGCTTGGTCAGAAAAGATGAGCCACTGTGTTACAGCAGATTTTAGCCTTATTTACATAGACTTTGAGATAAGCTTTGAAAGCTGTTGGCACACAGGTGTTTGGAGGAAAGGCAGTGTGCTGTCAGAGGGCCCTCCTCAGCAGACTCCATTTCTAACAATTGCCTAGCATATAAACACTTTCCATGTGTAGCAAGCAGATGTATTTACCTGCTTCTCATTCATCACTGTCCAAGGCAAATCAGCACACACAAGTCTGAAATTTTACAGTGAGCTTTTCTTCATAGCTATCACCTTCAAACCTGTATCTGAGAACCACTTCTACAGAAAGCTCCCCTCAGCCTCTGGCAATAGCTTCAGCCTGACTCTGGAAGATTTTTGCTTCCCCTTTGCAGAATGTACCTGCCCAGACATGAGCCTCAAACACAGCACATCTCCTTGCCTCAACTCCATAACATCTTGCAGCTTCCTTCCAGTGTTACTCAAGGCTACTCCTCATCTTGATTAGCTATCATTAGAGGTGAGGGTGGTACCTAGAAGGACTTGGCCTTGAGGAAAAGGCTGGAAGACCAGCCAACGTTGTGATATAAAACGGGCAAGGAGAGATGGCTCACTTGATGTAAATGGGGGGAAGGTAGCTTCCAGTGGGAGCCCCACATGTTGGTAAGTTGTGAGCGCCTTCCCTGCCCGTGTGCATGCTACTTCACTGGGAAAATTGGGGCAATTCAAGACAAAAACCTGTTTAGCATGGGAATACAAATCTAAAAGGCTGCTGTTTCCAGAAGTGCTGTGGGTCGTTGTGATACAGTAGAGCATGAGAAGTTAGCAATAGTATTTTAGAGTTAAAATCCAGATAAGATTTGTCAGTTTAAAGCACATATAGAACACCACTAAGTCTGGGGAATTTTATGTCTTGTGAGTGCTGTAGCAACAGTAGTGATGATATAAAGTGTAAGAGGAAAACATTATTCTTTTCTAGAGGAAAATATTGAAAGGAGAAATTTGGAAATACTAAGCAATAGTCTTAAACGATCCCAAAAAGCCATGGTGTCATAATGTCTGAGCTAAGGTTTTTAATAGGCCAAGGAAACAAGATTCCTGCTCTTGTGCTCAGTACATTGGAATAAAAGCTAATTTTGTACATCTGAGTTAGTTTACAATAGCATTTCAGACGCTGTGCTAGGAGGAGCAGGAGTGTAAAAGCAGTGTCAGCACAGCCCTAGCTGAGCTGGCTGCCTTGCTGCCAGGGGCTAGTGTCTGCATGCTGCTACACAAAGCCATGGGGACACCTAACCTGGTATATCTAAAATATGCTACTCCATTAAACCATTTAAACAGTCATTTATGAGTCTAAGACTCACCAGAAGAGCAGCTGTATTTAATTCCTGTCTGCATTGAATCAGAAAATGTTTAAGTGAGGCACCTGGCAGGGCATACCAACCAGACTGCAGCATCCCTTCTGCAGAGACTTGGGCCACTCAGCCTCGTTTACTTGCACAAGACTAGTGCAAAAAGCTTAAATGTGAGCTGGAAGTGGAATCTAATTACTCACATTTCAGTTGTAAGCCACTTGTTTACATCCAGTTTTATGTCTGTTACTGAACATGTTACTTTTGACTTCGCTGACACTTTGCTCAATGTGTGAGATGTGGATTTCAACCCAATGAGAGACTTCAGGGGCTGTCAGTAAATCTTATTTTGTGTTACTTATTTCCATCTTGTTAATTGCCAGTACTATTTAGACACTGTGGGAGGGGACACAGAACTGTAGAAGCATCCATTAACTAAGCCAACAGGGAGTGCATTTAATTCTCAAAAGGAGGACAAATCATAGTCCAGAATAACCTGCTGGGATTCTTCTCTTGGATGTTAACTCATTTTGCCCTTGTTTACTGGGAGTGTTGTTGAAAAGCACCAGGCAGTCCTGGAAAGTAACAATAGTTCTGTGTTGGCTGGAGAGAGACTCAGGACCTGGAACCAAGGTGTAAGATTTAATTGCAGGAGTATCTGTATGCAGATTGAATGCCAGCACACAGAGGTCAGCCTGTATGAGGAATCGTTTCCTTTAGGAGTATTTTGCCCTGAATAACCCTCACTTTATTTTATTGACAACTGTCTTGTCATTCTGGTGCCAGCTTCAAAACAAAACAAACCCCAACCCCAAACAAACACACAAAAAAATCCCCAAACAAAAAAACCTAAACAAACAACAACATCTAAACACACACACACAAAAAAAAACCCCAAAACCAAAACCCCTGAACAACAAACAAAGCCACAAAAAAAAGCCCCATAAACTCTGAACTTTCCACTACCTTTTTAACTCTTTCTTTACCACCTTGATCTTCTATAGAATACTGAGCAGGGATGGACTGAAAACTGATCTCAGTGCAACTCCCTGGTGGTTCTCCATCAACAGCTCCAGTCTTGGGTCGGTCACTGAACCACTTATTTAATCAAATAAGAATTTAGGTACAACTGAGTCAGAAACCTTGGAGTCCAAGTCCACTTCATGGTCACAGCTGCCTCTATCAATCAGACTTGTAATCTGCCAAAAAGAAGATAAGTGTGGTTTGTTTAAACTGGTTTTCCATGAAACATCACAACAGTAGTTCCAGTCTGCAATTCTTTGTTGATGGTTCATGAATAAATATTTTATTGTTTTGCCAGTTATTAAGACTGGACTTAGGTCCATGATTTTCTGGAGCCATCCCTAACTATTTACAAATGGAAATCATGTTGGCAGCCCAGCAACTTTCAGCATTTATGGGGCTGTTTTCCGTGATGTGTTAAAAAGTTATCAGTCCGCTAGTTCCTTTAAAGCTCTTTGGTCTCTATTATCTTGACTTGCTGATTTAGTAATTTTCTTTTTTTTCTTTTTTTTTTTTTTGTTAACTTTTGGCAGGCAGATGTAGATAATGCAAGCAACTTAGCTGCTTGGTGGTGAGCAGAGTCAGAGCTCTCTGTGAAACCTTCTAATACAGATATAGCATGTGAGGGATCCATGCATACCTTGGTATCTTTTGCTTCAAATACTGGTAAAAAGTATCTGTGAAACATTCTATGAACCATGTTTTCATCTGTGGTTCTGCTGTCTGTATTCAGCACTGAATGTGTGCTTGGGTAGAGGGGGCTTGGTATTGTGGTTGTTTGGTATTGGTTTGTTTTTTTTAACATACATTGTTTATGGTCTGCTGATATTCTGGAGTTGTTCTTATTCTTTAAGTGGCCTTCTCTCATCAGGTTTTAAAAACCTTTTAATATTTTTAAATATTCTTTATAACAGGGAATTTTTAAAATTTTTTTTGTCAGTATATTCTTTTAAATGATTATGCCATGATTGTTTTGTTACCATCTGTAGTGGTTCTGGGAGTTATCTGCCCCACACACACACAACAAAATCACCCAGACTAGATTCAGCTGGCTGGAAGTTAAGGAATGAAGCTTTATATTCACAGCTTAGCACAAGATACAAGCAGATATTTACAATATATTACAATTATTTACAACTATATCCAGTTATAAACAAAGGTAAAGGTAATACGGAAACACAATACCCCTCCCAGAAATCAGAGTGCCATGGGGGGGCTCCCAATCACACTTCCACCTTTTTTCCACCCCTCCTCCATTATCCCAGAGTCTCCCTTACATGCAAAGTGAGTTGGAAGTATCAGCAATGTGGATTTAGAAGTAAAACAATTAGTTGGGTTATGTGCAGAGTCAAGCAGAAGCAGTTAATATGGCAAAAGCCAGGGAGAGACACCAGTGTTTGTGTCCTTGTTTTTATGTCTTAAGCAAACCTGTGAGTTGAATAGAAATCATATTAGAATCATAGAATCAGTCAGGGTTGGAAAGGACCACAAGGATCACCCAGTTCCAACCCTGCTGCCACAGGCAACAGCACCCTAACCTAGATCAGACTGCCCACAGCCTCATCCAGCCTGGCCTTAAACACCTCCAGGGATGGGGCCTCAACCACCTCCCTGGGCAACCCCTGCCAGGCTCTCACCACTCTCATGCTGAAGAACTTCCTCCTCGCCTCCAGTCTGAATCTCCCCACCTCCAGTTTTGCTCCATTCCCCCTTGTCCTGTCACTACCTGAGAGCCTAAAAAGTCCCTCCCCCGATTTTTTGTAGCCCACTTCAGATACTGGAAAGCTACAATAAGGTCACCTGGGAGCCTCCTGTTTCTTCAGCCAATAGGCTAATTTCTCTCATTAAAATATTCCAATTAGCTTCAAAGCAGCACCCCATCCAACCTTAAGTCCCTGAACAATTTGCAGTTTTTAAGGGTGTTTTGGCTATGACATTAGATAGATAGTTATTAGTTTGAGTCTTCTAGGCAAAGAGAATAGACTCATAGAATAGTAAGGTTGGAAGGGACCTCACAGATCATCTAGTTCCAGCCCCCTGCCATAGGCAGGGACACCTCCCACTAGCACAGGTCACTCAAGGACTCATCCAACCTGGCCTTGAACACCTCCAGGGAGGGAGCAACCGCAGCTTCCCTGGGCAACCTGTGCCAGTGTCTCACCACCCTCACTGTAAAGAACTTCCTCCTAACATCCAGTCTAAATCTTCCCTCTGCCAGTGCAAACCCATTGCCCCTTGTCCTGGCATTACAAGACCTTGTAAATAACCCTTCCCCAGCCTTCCTGTAGACCCCCTTCAGATACTGGAAGGCTACTATGAGGTCTTAAGACTTAACAGCTTTGATCAGTTATTTTCACTATTCTCCTCTTTTTTTTTTTCTTTTTTTTTCCCCTCTTTGTACAACCAACTTTTAATGTTTTTTTTTAATTTGCCATTAGGCTTTTCTGCATCAAGCAATTCAGAATGCAACACTCTGTTGTTCAATATAACAGCACTGCTATTATAGTGAAGATGAAATAGAAGGAATTTTATTTCCAGGTGGGGTTGGTCTCTTCTCCCAGGCACCCAGCAACAGAACACAGTTGGAGGAGGCCTCGAGTGACCTGTACTAGTGGGATGTGTCCCTGCCTATGTCAGGGGGTTGGAACTAGATGATCCTTGAGGTCCCTTCCAACCTTACCACTCTATGACACAGCCTCAAGCTGCATCAGGGTAGGTTCAGCCTGGATGTTTGGAAGAAGCTCTTGGCAGAAAGAGTGATTGGCATTGGAACGGGTTGTCTGGAGAGGCGGTGGAGTCCCCATCCCTGGAGGTGTTTAAAAAGAGGCAGGATGAGGCACTTGGGTCTCTCCAAAGACCACAGTGTGACAGGTATAGGGGGAGGGAGGGGGAAGGCAAACTGTACTTGTTACATGACTGTATTAATTTTCCTGGCTTTAACCTTGCAGTCCTCTGTGCAACGTTGATAACTTCCTCTACTTGTAAAGCTCCTGTTAGTTTTAAGATACTTGTCTGGGCAAGTATATTTGACAGATCTGCCTTTAACAAAGAACCTGTGTCAAAGGAAAGGTTTAACGTGGAAGTAATGTGATCAAGCACTAAGTTGCCTTCACCAACAATTAAGTGTAACAACACCTAATGGCAGGCTAGGTAGGATCCGCCTGAGGGCAATTTCTACCCCTGCTGCTCTGCGGCATCGCTGTCTGACTTAATAAACTTTGCATGCACAAAGTTTCAATTAAAGGGAGAGAGCTTTCTGTTTCAGATCGAATCAGGCAGGTGTTCTCCATAGGCGTGTGGTCAGGGGGATGAGATGGCAGCAGTGCTCTGGGTGAAACAAGGCTAGAGGGGACAGCTGACGTGCAGCTTGCTGTCAGCTATGGCACTGTGGAGAACCTCCCTGGTGGAAGCCATTCCTAAGGAGTTAAAAGGACCAGGGTGGATTTGAACCCCATTATGCATGGCTGAATGACACCTCCCTTGTAGTGCCTTCCTTCAGGGTCTTAAATAAAATAGTTCTGGACTGCAGTGCCAATGTGTCTTGCAGTGAGTGGGACAGAAAGTGGGTTAATGATGTGAACCTCTGGGAAGAGATGAAAATGACAACCTTGAGTTCCACTGGCATTCCCAGCACTACCGTGAGGCACAGGATAACATTGTGAAGGTGGGAGCATTTTCCTCCTTTTTAACATGATTCCTGTGTTGTTTTGTGACTGATGCTTGTTTGGTTTTGGCTTGTGGGGTGGCTGTGGTGGTGGTGTTGTTTATATCTTAAATTTGGTCTAGTGTTTTTTTTTGATGTTGTATGGTGGATTTTTTTTTTTTTTAAATTTGTTTTCAGGAACATTTTCTTATTGTCTTCCCACTCCCTTTTGCTGCTCCAATCTGATCCCCTGTGGGTGTTGCTCTGCTTCAGTTGGTCTGAGCACAGAATAAACATATTCTCTTCAGATGTCTCTTTGTTTCCTCAATGTAGTCTCTCACCCAAACTCTCTAATTGCTCTAGGAACACTAATGAGGATGTCACCAGACTTCCCTGCCACAGTGGTAAATGTTATATTTGTTTTCTGGACAGGGAATATATCTAAGTACAGTCACTCTGATTTCATCGGTGGAACTAGGAACAGCTTTTGATTCTGCTGTTTTTTTTTTTGAAATGGAACCTTTCTTACAGGGTCACCCTTTACTTATTTTTATAATAGACCCATTTTCAAGAGAGTAGGATGCTGTACAGCTACCAGCAAGTTAAGGTATAGACAAACTTGGAAATAGTGATGCATGAAGTCAAATGGTAACTAGCAAAAGTAGAGCAAAGCTGCAGAGGGGTCAGCAAATAGACAGACCCACACATCACCATTTTCATTAAAATAGTCTTAACTGAGCAAAAAAAAACCTCAAATGCATTTTGAAGATACCAGACTGGGAGATGAATAGCAATTAATGGGACCAGGTCGGTTGGAGCTGGCTAATCTGAGCTGAAGAAACTCATGCTGAAGCCTCTGCAGGACAAATTCTCTGTTCTGGTGCCGGGTAGCCTGCTCCAACACCCAGACCTAAGGTGGAATAATGCTTTTCATACTTCAAGCTTTTGTGGTTTTTGATTTTGCAGCATTTTACCTATAACCATAGTTCTGCTAAATGAGAATGCAGACTCTTTTAGTGTTCTAAGCTGGTATCAGATCTCCAGAGATGTTACCAGCTTTTTGAGGCAGTGTGGACCACTAAAGCTTGCAATACTGGAACCTCTAATAGGCACTTTTTATTATTTTGGAGTTTTAAAACAAATATAAAGTGAGTGTATGGATCTTAGATGAGACATCAATAGTATGCATCCCAGAATGTGTGTTAACTTTAGCTGTTGAGCACTGGCACCTCGTAAGCCACACTGGCTTCTTCCCCAGGTTGAAAGTAAGGGACTAGGCTGAAAGTTGTGTAACCACAGGTGAAGACTTCCAGAGGAGTTTATGCTATCCATATCTTTGTGACATGTGTGAGAACAGGAGTGAGCGGATGTAAACTGCATTTTGCAGGCTTACCCATTCTCATCACTGCTGAAAGGAGAGAAAGGACCCTCTGTAGCCTCCTCAGGTTCTTCGTGGAATCTTTTGGAAACCTGCAAATGGAAATTAAGCCAATGGTTAATGTACTTGGTGAGGCAAACTAATCCTTCAGTAGAGTGCTGTCATGGTTTTGAAAGTGATATTGTTAGGGGCAGCAGTATGGAGGTGTGGACTTCCACTTGTGGTGTTCTTTACTTCCCCCCCACTCCCCCCCAACCTGCAGACTGGTCACTCACCCGTCCTTCCTGTAACTCTGGGGTGTTCAAAGAGTTCAAACCCAACGGTTCAACTCCTTCAGTATTTCAGAGGGTATCTGTGTTGTTCCTTACCAAAAACCTTCAACAGTTTTTGGAAGGACTCCTCTTGACTCAAAGCCTCAGGAGCCCAATCTTTGAGACAGTTCCTCATGGAAGTCCTTCAGCATCCCAGAAAAGACTTTCTACAAATGTCCTGTCATCACTTCAGATTCAGTTCTGACAAGAAGCCACGAGGGTCCCATTCATAAAAGCCTTGCACATCATATTATATGCCCACAGTTACTGTAGACATTTCTGGGCTGCAATAAACTTGTGTGACAGCAACCATTCTTCCTTTTTACAGGTGACATCCTCAAATTGCTGGGTCCTGTTCTCCATTGCTTTGCACCTCAACTGGTCCTATCCAGTTATGCAAACTCCTAGAGCATCAGAACAGTAGCATTTCATCCTCCTGCCCAGGAGAGTTCCTGTCGGCAGGAGTGAAAGGCAATGGAGAATTGAGTTTTATAGCTGCCCTCCCAAAGTGAACATTTCCAAGTTGTTCATTCCAGACATAACTGAAGGTGTGGGATTTGAAGATGGCTTGGAGAAATGCTTTAGGTTGTGTGTGACCTCTGAAAATGAAAGGACGATGTTGGTGCAATGCTGAAACTTGCAGAACAGTAATTAGCAGAGGAAGGGTCAAAAGCACAAAATTAGATTTGAGAAGGCATTTTGGCTGTGGGGGCTTCCTTAGGCTAAAGCAGAACAGGATGTTGTTTAGTTTTAGAATCATAGAATGGTAAGGTTGGAAGGGACCTCAAGGATCATCTAGTTCCAACCCCCTGCCATAGGCAGGGACAGTTCCCACTAGTGCAGGTCACTCAAGGCCTCATCCAACCTGACCTTGAACACCTCCAGGGAGGGAGGCATCCCAGTTCCTGTGTCCCAGTTTCACCATGCCCTGAGGAAGACCCCCAAGGCTGAAACCTTATTTCTAATTGTTTTGTAAATGGCTTTTTCTTCCTTTCTTTGGCATTCAAGATGACACCAGTTTTAAACAGGAGAACTTCCCTTGGACAGACACTTCCTGAACAAAAGAAGAATTTCAATCTGCATTCAAATAGTCCCTAATTTGTTGACACTCCAAAAATTGCTGCCCCAATTACAAGCTGAAATTTAAAAAAAAAATAAATAAAACAAAGCAAAAGGCAAACTCAACGTGAACTGATGGTGCATCAAATAAACTTGTCTTGTGCTCTGCCCAGAATGTCAGACTGTCCTTTGGGAGGAATGACTTCCATAAGGGCAAGGAGGCCTGTGGGTGAAACCTGACCTGCCAGCTCTCTGTATGCTTATAGCAGATATTTATAGTATGCTTAGAAATGTAAATAGGGGGCACATGAAAATGCTGAGCATAAAACATGATCCAAAATGATGTGAACCTTGGTGCTTAATGAATCTAAGCAACCAGCTTTACGACTTTCTCTTCTTAGAGTGGATTTTGTCATACACAGAGACCTCTAATAAGTGGGAAGAAACTTAAAATGTTGCCTCAAGCTATCGTGGCAGATCTGGACTCATGCAACTGAGTAAGCATGAGAGGCTTGGAGGTGAGAGTTTGGTTTTTTCATGAGGTTTGTGTTTGATGTACAAATATACCCCAAGGCATCGCTGAGTGTAAAGCTCCAAGAGGTCATTAAACTGTATTATCTGATTTCTCTGGAACTGTGACCATTTAAAAGCATCTAATTTCTTCATTTTAGAGAGATGGAGAGGTCTGAAACTTAGATGTCAGGATCACCCTGCCCGTCCCTGCATTGCTCGGAGGAGTGGGGGTCTGGTTTTGTCCCAGTATAGAAAATGTCAAGTACTATTACACAGTTTATTACTGGGCTTTTGTTCTTGCTATTGCTGATTGGGATGACTTTAGTGAGAGATTTTATTGAGAGTGATAGCAAAAGCATGGAAACACAAATAATAGCTTTAAATCAGAGTGAAACATCAGGAAAAGTCTGCTGGCATTGCATCTTAGTAACTGACCAAAGAGTCTCCATGAGGAAGCCATGGAGTCCCTTGTTTCTTGAGATACTAATAGCAGATTTGGATAGTGTATGGCCAGGAACAATACAGTAGTTGTAGGAAATCTTAAAGAGCTTCTTTGAGGCCAAAAACCTTAAGGGGCTGCATGGGAAGAAGCAATTGAGATTTATGAGCTGACTAGTTGGTTTTATGCCTGCAAAATTGGTGAACCATGCTTAAGCAAGATGGTTACTGCTGGTTGTGTTGGGCAGCATATTGTACTTGGGGATAATTGTGATGGGTCTGAGCACAGCTCTGGGGTGTGTGATGCTGTGATCATGCAGGTAGCCACTGGCACACACAGCCTAGCCTTCACAGGTATCAAAGAATCACAGTATCATGTAGTCTGGAAGGGACCTAAAAGGTTATCTAGCTGCAACCCTCCTGACATTGGCAGGGATGTATTCCACTAGACCAGGTTGTTCAAGGTCTCAGAGAATCAAAGAAACGCCCAGGTTGGAAAAGCCCCTCAGGATCACCAAGTCTAACCTATAATCCTACTCTACAAGATTCACCTTAAACCATATCCTTAAGCACCACATGCAAACAACCTTTACACACATCCAGGATCAGTGACTCAATGACCTCCCTGGGCAGTCTCATCCAATCTGACTCTGAAGGCCTCCAGAGAGGGGACATCCATGACCTCTCTTGGCAAGTGTCACACCACCCTTAACATCTAAATCCATCCTTCTCAAGCTTCTATCCATTTCCCTCTCATCCTACCACAAAAAAAGCCCTTGTAAGAAGTTCTTTCCTGGCCTTCCTGCAGCCCACTTCAGGTACTGGAGGGCTGCTTTAAGGTTTCCCTGGAGCCTTCTTTTTTCCAGCCTGAACAGCCTCAACTCGCTCAGTCTGTCCCCAGAGGAAAGGTGTTCCAACCCTCTGACCACCTCTTTGTGTCCCTCCTCTGGACCAGCAGTTCAATGTCCTCCTTATGATCCTCTTCCCTTTTTATGTTTGGTCAACACCTGACTTTACACAGTGGCAGTCCATGAGCAGGGTCTGTGTGTGCTACAGA
Organism: Eubucco bourcierii; assembly: GCA_013396675.1. NCBI lineage: Eukaryota > Metazoa > Chordata > Aves > Piciformes > Ramphastidae > Eubucco > Eubucco bourcierii. The sequence continues at coordinate 131,922 of VWZE01009690.1, forward strand.
TATGTAGAGAGAAAAAATAACTTTTTAAGTAGGATGAGGCAAAGAAAAGTGTTGTACTAATGCTGAGGCACAAGTGTATTGTGCATCATGGAGAGAGGAAACCTGCATACACCCACGGTGGGAGCTTCACCTAGGATTGCAGCCTTTGGGGGGGACAAAGCAGTTATTTGGGGACCCCAGCTACTACTGTTCTTGGGAAGTGTGGTAGCATTGCAGGAGTTGTAATTCGATATTGAACCAACTCCTTAGCAAGTCACTTTGTGTCGCTAGAACATACTGAAATGTTTAAGCTTTCATCAGGCTGATGTGAAACAAAATGCTTCCTTCCCCCTGCCCTCCCTGCACGTGGAAAGCTTCAATTTGTCTGAAATTGCTGGGTGGGGGAAGGTAGAGGAGTATCTTCGTAATGCAAACTTCCTAAGCTGTCAAATTCCTGATAACCAAGCACCCAAGCTGTGACAAAGGAAATAAGAGGGCAGATCTATTGGAATAACTCAGTAAGAAAAGAAGGATTTGTTTTGAAGACTGAAGGGAAGATTTTTGGGCCACTGACCAAAAATAATAGAGAAATTCAGATTTTTCCAGACTGGTGAAAAATGGAAAAACTTTATCGTTCTACTTCAATTTATTTTTACTGCTGTTCATCACTAAAGCAAAATGTGTTGCTCATTGCCTTAGTGTGGTTTTCCTACCAACATGGCATAATGTCTTTACTGAAAGGTTTTGCATCTTTTGAGTTTAAAAACACCTATGAGGATTTACTTTTTGTTCCTTTGGTGAATGCTGCTGCTGTTCTTATCTGAAGAACTGCTTTTTACATTGACAGAAATGGTTACAAATGACCCAATTTCAGATTATTTACACAAACTAGCTTTAGTTCCACACTTCACTTACTTACAAACATAGATCACAGTGCCACAGTATTTAAGCTCAGGCTTAACTTTACACTTGTGAATAGCTTTATTGACTTGAGTGGAGCTGCTCCTGTAGGAAGCTTGGTAAGTTTCATTGTGTTCAGCAGATTGGGTTACAGAAAGGTAGAGAGGTCTTGCCTGGACTGGTTGTGAACTTACAGCTTGGATCTGCAACAGGCTTTCTTTATAGTCTTTAATTACTCTGTGTGACTTGGTTCCCATTTCCAACTTTGTTTCCAGCTTCTCTTCTCTTGCTTCTGGTGGTCTAGCTATTCCAATATTTGTAAATCCTTTAAGTTGGGAGTTTCCTGGTGACTAATGCCTGACTCTTCAAGTATCAAGTGTATGTAGATGCACCAGTATGAAAAGTGGTCTGCCTCTGTCTATCCCTGTTCTATTCTCTTTATTTTCCACATGGAGCATCTGTGTCTCTGCTTTGAAGAACTGGTGAGACTTGATAGTGCAGATGGCCTTGGTTCTTCTTTCAGGTATACTTACGTAGCAGTGCCTGTTGCAATAGACTCTTACACCCCTTTGGAGCTCAGATAGGCTTTTAATTTCCCCTCTATGAATGTCATTAGGGGAGCTCTGGTTTTATTTTTATTAATTTCTGAATTTAGAAAGTTCAAGATTTTATTAAGTCTAAAATCTAGGTCAAATTGAGCTTGAAATACTCAAGCACATGATCTTTTCTATTAAGCCAACAAATGCCTTCTTTCAGTAAGCAATTCTGTTTCCTGTTTTTCACCCTCATCCACAATAAGCACCTACATTTGTTTCTTCTTTTTCTTCTAGCCTAAAGATAATTCATTAAAGTAGCTCTCCCTCCCCCTGTTTTTGATCCACCTCTCCACCTCCTAACACCCCCCTAAAAAACACCATCAATATTTCATAAACTTACAGTGACAAATGTATTTTAATGTGGTCCACAGAGAACCCGAGATTGATTGGCCTCTCAGAAATATGACACGTTTCAAAGCAGGATATTCATGGAGTGTTTTAGGGCCTACATTAGTCAGAGAGAAGCAGCGCCTAAATTTATCATAGTTATGGCTTTCTTGGTATCCATTTTCTTTTAGCCGCTGACAGCAAGTATCTGAATGGTCTCTATTGATTGGCTTTGTGGTTCTGTCTTTAAAATGCATTGGCTGTGGGGGTTTTCAGATCAAATTAAACCTTGGCTTCCTGGAGTTGGTGCATATCTACAGCGCAAGTGCGGACAAAGCTGGCTTCATTCATGCTGATTTTCATTCACAAGGGCATACGTGTATGGGAAGGGAAACTGAAATTTCACTGAGAGTGGAGGTGAACTGAGCCCTCTCCTCTGAAAACAAACCCTTTGTAATCCCAGAAGGAAGCAGCAAGGAAGTATGAGGGACAGGAAGCACCCACTGCCACTGCTTGGTGTGATTGGGCTGATGGTGCATGGCCTGGGGGAACCGGGGCTGAGGCATGGGAGTGTGATGGTTTGGGTGTTCCCCAACCCCCCACGCTTTGTAAAATGACCCAGACTAGAACTCAGTCGGCTGGAAGTTAAATGATGAAGCTCTATTTACAGCTTTGCACAATGTACAAGCAGAGATATACACTATAGACAGGAATAATTGGGCCCCTCAATTTAGGAAGGACATTGAGGTACTTGAACGTGTCCAGAGAAGGGCAACGAGGCTGGTGAGAGGCCTCGAGCACAAGCCCTATGAGGAGAGGCTGAGGGAGCTGGGACTGTTTAGCCTGGAGAAGAGGAGGCTCAGGGGGGACCTTATTGCTGTCTACAACTACCTGAAGGGTGGTTGTGGCCAGGAGGAGGTTACCTTCTTCTCTCAGGCAACCAGTGACAGAACTAGAGGACACAGTCTCAGGCTGCGCCAGGGCAAGTTTAGGCTGGAGGTGAGGAGGAAGTTCTTCACTGAGAGAGTGATTTGTCACTGGAATGGGCTGCCCGGGGAGGTGGTGGAGTCACCGTCCCTGGAGGCGTTCAAGGCACGTTTGGACATGGCACTT
>VWZE01009690.1:135049-165672 GCA_013396675.1 Eubucco bourcierii
TTTGTCTATTAAAATATTCCAATTAGCCTCAAACCAGCACAGGTTGTTTATCCCAAACATCTCGGCAAGCCTATGAGCGAAATAGACATCATCATGTTTTCCTTTTGCAGCCTATAGTGTAATTTTCTCTATTAAAATATTCTAATTAGCCTCAAACCAGCACAGGGAGAAAGCTAAGATGTCTTCACACCTTAGGCACTTCTTTGTTTCCCTGCTTATGATGAGCATTTTCTGATGGGCTGTGCAAGTTGTCTGTGCTGCTTCTGTCTTTGAACGGGGGAGCCATGTGTCATTGGATTGTTTAGCCAGGAGAAGAGGAGGCTCAGGGTTGACCTCATTGCTGTCTGTGTACCTGAAAGGAGGCTCTAGCCAGGTGGGTTTTGTCTCTTCTCCCAGGAAACCAGCAACAGAATGAGGGGACACAGTTTCAAGTTGTGCCAGGGGAGGTCTAGGCTGGATGTTAGGAGAAAGTTTTTCCCAGCAAGAGTGATTGGCATTGGAATGGGCTGCCCTGGGAGGCGGTGGAGTCCCTGTTCCTGGAGGTGTTGAAGAAAAGACTGGATGGGGCACTGTAGTGCCATGGTCTGGTTGATTGGCTAGGGCTGGGTGATAGGTTGGACTGGATGAGCTTGGAGGTCTCTTCCAATCTGGTCAATTCTATGATTCTGTTCTATGATATCCTTCTGCAGTGCTTGCACCCTTCACACAGACCATCCCGGCACCCTATAGAAGTGTGAGTGAGTGTTCAGGGTGGTGGCCAAATGTGGAAATTGCCCTCTTTGTAATCTTCACAACAAAAGAGGTTATTAAAATTTTAAATGCAGAACCAAATAAAATGCTTCCTCTATGCAGTCTCAACACCTTTGTAAATTTCACTGTAGTTCAAGTGAATTATGTGCTGCTTTTGTTGTGTAGTGTAGCTAGGAAGTTTGAAAGGTTCTCTCATCTGTTACCACCACTGATCTTTTTTTAACTGTATTTTTTTTCCCTCTTATTCCTCATCATTTTCCTCTCATGATTGTGTTTTTGAAAAAGCTTTAAATAACTGGAAGAGTTCCACTAAGTCTGCTTGGATAAATACACAATTGCTCATTAATAACCTTTTTCTTGATGCGAATTGCAAGGCTGGGGCAAAACCAATGCGCCTGATGAACTACACTCTTTAATTTACAGAACACTCCTTCAGGCATCTTGAGATGAGGTACTTTGTGTGCTTGAACTATTTAAAATTCCTGATTTCTCCACTCCTAACCCCCACCCCCAAAGACAGTTTATCAGTGTCATCAGTCTCGCTCCTCGTGAGTACAAACCCCATTTTTAAAAAGCAAGGATTGTGAATTAGCTCTTGGGTCGTGCCTCTGCACATGGATCAGTTGGCTTCAGATTTTGCTCTGATTTTTGGTACAGTCTTGTAACACAGTGGAGTTTCAGCAGTGCCTGAATGTGGGTGGAAAATCAGAGTAACTGCGTCTTTAGGAAGGCAGAGAGATGACTTTTTCTGAGTTCGTAGATCTGTGGATCTTGAGACCACAGTGGATTGTCCCTTTTGGTTTGCTGTATGTTGCTGGCCTGGTTACCACGGGGCTGATCCAAGTTACGCTGCAGCAAAGTGCAGAACTTACGTGTGTGTCTAAAGTGACTATTCCCAACAGCATCTGTTTCTTGATCTGAATGTAGCCAAATCACAGCATGTCAGGGACTGGAAGGGACCTAGAAAGATCACCCAGTCCAACCACCCTGCCAGACCAGGATCACCTATACCAGATCACACAGGAAGGTGTCCAGGTGGGGTTTGAATATCTCCAGAGAGGGAGACTCTACAACCCTCCTGGGCAGCCTGTTCCAGAGTTCTGTCACCCTCACAAGGAAAAAAAATCCTCCTCATGTTTAAATGAAACTTCCTATGCCTCAGCTTCCACCCAATGCCCCTTGTCCTGGCATTGGGCATCACCCAGCAGAGCCTGGCTCCAGTCTCCTGGCACTCACCCTTGACATATTTATAAACATTGAGGATGTCACCTCTCAGTCTCCTCCTTTCCAAGCAGCACAGCTCCAGCTCCCTCAGGCTCTCCTCATAACAGAGATGTTCCATTCCCTTAATCATCTTTGTGGCTCTGTGCTGGACTCTCTCAAGCAATTCTGTGTCCCTCTTGAACTGGGGGGCCCAGTACTAGACACAGTACTCCAGATGTGGCCTCACCATTTGCCAAAGCTGGAGCACAACCCACAGTATAAAAAACATAAGAAAATAAAAAAGGGTGCCTGGATTTAAATTTCAATCAGTCTGGCTTCAGTTTCCAGCCATTAGTTTTTGTTATGCCTCTCTCTGATAGATTAATGAGCCATTTAATACCCTTTGTTTTCTCTCCATGAAGGTACTTATACACTAATCAAGTTAACTCTCAATCTTTGTTGATAGGCTAAACAGAGTTTTTTTTTTCAGCTCTCATTGAGGTCTTGGTTATTCCTCTCCCTGGGATCCCTTGGTCTTTGTTTTTTCCTAGCACTCTTGCTACAGTGAACTGAGCTTTGTGTGCCTCTTACAGATCTCACCAATGTCATAAATAAAAGTGTAATCACTTCATCAATCCTGCTTACTACTCCTCTTGTTTATACCTCTAAACCCAACATTAGCTGCTTCTGTCACAACATTGTGCTGGGAGCTTATGCTGAGTTGCTTGTTCAGTAAATCTTTTCCCAAGTAATTTATTTGCAGGGTAGAGGTCCTGCTGTAGGCTTTCCTTTCATTTTCATTTTTCACTTTTCACTTCTGGGTTGCACTAGTAATGTATCATTCTCTTCCCTGAACTATAAAAGCCTCTTTGTATCCATATGCAAGGTTTATACCATTTTGACTGCCTGCCGCCACCTGGGACTCGGGGAAGGAGAGACGGAAAGGATCGGAAGAGGGATGGAGATGTGCTCTCCTGGGCTTGACAGATATCAACATGATCCCTAGAACTCCCAAAACTGTTGCCAGTTGGTGCTTTCCCCTATTTCATGCTATGGTGCAATGTCTCTGGTTTAAAAAAAAACCACACCAATACCACACCAAAACCTCAAACCAAGCCAAAACCATAACAAACCCAAAATCCTTAGAAGCCTGTATACTAGTTTGAGGTGAATTGGAATATTTTAATAGAGAAAATTATATTATAGGCTGTGAAAAGAAAGCAGTGGTGATGTCTACTTCACTCAGAGGCTTGCTGAGATGTATAAGAATAAAAACACAGACATGGATAAGACTCTCTAGTTTTTTGCCTTCTGCCTCTCTGCCGAGTAACCTAACTAACCAGTCTACTTCTAACTCCCCTGGCTGATCCTCCACACTCATCTTGCATGTAAGGCAAACCCTGGGGTAAGGTAGAGGGGTGGAAAGAAGGTGGAAAGGTGGTTGGGAGGCCCTCCTGGGGACTCTGATTTCTGGGAGGGGAGTTGTGTTTCTGTATTACCTTTAACTTGTCTATGTCTGTAACTATTCCTGTCTGTTGTGTATATCTCTGCTTGTACATTGTGCTAAGCTGTAAACAGAGCTTCAGTCCTTCACTTCCAGCCAGCTGAGTCTAGTCTGGGTGATTTTACAAAGCTTGACAGGGCAGGGAACTCCCAAACCACCACAGTCTGTGAGCCTGTACTGGGGACCCGAGTGTAAAGCAGCTGCCCCTCTTTGGGTTGGGGCCGATATCACCTTTGTCCAGCTGACTTTGGCTTTACTTTTTGGCACTTCAGTGGGGGGAGATCTGCATTTTCTGGAGTCAAATTATTTATATACACTTCAGTTAAGTATTTAAAGGCAGAAAATGAAAGAGTGACTCAGTTAGAGTGACACTGAATGTGATAATTGTACAGCCCTCCTGAAGGAATCTGTGCTGAGACTCGCACGTGCTTTCATCCTCCAGGATAGGCTCTTTTGTTAGTCTCTTTTTAAATAAATGATTAGAGCTGGCTGAGAGGATCTGCAAGAAGGATGCTGCAGACAGTCTCATAGGCTCTAGGAGACTCTACAGTTGGCCTGTGATTTGTTTCTCTGTACCTACTCCTTGCAAATTGATTTGATTTGTACCGGGGATTCAACTAAAAGTCTTAATTAGGGTGAGAATTGTTATGTGAAGACAGATACAACCACAGGCACCAAACTGAGACCATAATAGTCAGTTGACAAGTGATTTTTAGCATCCAGTTTGTCATGCTTTGTGGATATTCAAGAGTGGGGGTTTTGGTAGACAGTGCCTGGTGGTATCTGACAGGTGGACTCTTGAGCAAACCTCAGGTTGGACCCACCTCCCCCTCTCCTTGGTAACAGAAGCATCCAAAATTGCTTACCTTAATGTGAGCATTTAAATGTCTTCCAGAAGAGATCAGAATAGAATTTTGTTGAAGCAGGTTCTTAGAGACAGGTTTTTGTGTTCCAGCAATAACTATTGATGGACAAGCAGAGTGTTTTCTGCTCATCAGATGCTGCTTACAATTCTGCTAACCAGACTCCAGCTCATGAAGCAGGGATGGGACCTGCTAGCCAGGATACTGTTGCACCAGATACTAACGCTGGCATGTACTCAACTGGTTAAAATTTACACCAGGGTGGTTTTTGTGAGGGGTTTTAAGTGTGTGAGTTGATGTGCCTTGCATGCTCTCAGTGAGGTTTCTTGCACTGTAGAAAGTCAACCCGAGACCCAAGCCTGTTTTTAAACTTCAGCTCACTTCCCAGTTATTGACTCAATTTACTTATAACCACTCTCTGCTTTCCAAGCTGAATAATTTGAGGTAAACAGAAAACCATTTGTTTACACTGATAGAATTAATTCTGAATTAACCCTTCAGTCCCACACATGCCCTTTTCTGCATGCAACTGAAATGCCAGATTGGAAAGGGTTGTTATGGTCTGGGTTTTCGAGAGCAGTATCACAGTATCACCAGGGTTGGAAGAGACCTCAAAGATCATCAAGTCCAATCCATCACCACAGACCTCAAGACAAGACCATGGCACCAAGTGCCACGTCCAAACTGCACCTTGAACAACTCCAGGGATGGTGACTCCACCACCTCCCTGGGCAGCCCATTCCAGCAGTCAATGAGTCTCTCAGTCAAGAACTTTCTCCTCACCTCCAACCTAAACTTCCCCTGGCACAGCTTGAGACTCTGTCCTCTTGTTCTGGTGCTGGTTGCCTGAGAGAAGAAAGCAACCTCCTCCTGGCTACAACCACCGTTCAGGTAGTTGTAGACAGCAACAAGGTCTCCCTTGAGCCTCCTCTTCTCCAGTAATTCAGTCAGGAATGATATTGGTAAACCTGAGAGATGAAACTAGAAGGTACACTTAGATTAGAGTTAACTTCTTTGCCTTTCTATAGGGAAATACACTTTAAACCATAATACAGTGATTTGGTGGGTTGGTTCCCACTCCCCCCACCCCCAATCTTCTTCTGTTCTTTTTCAAGGAGAAATCCTGAGAGGAGTCTTCAGGAGGCTGTTTGCATTCAGGTATAAAAAAGTGACTGCTCTGAAAATAGTTCTGTTCTCAAATTTTCACAAATTTCTGTTCCATGCTGAAAAATTTCAATTCCTACTCAACACTTCCTGTAACTTGCCTCCTATGGCAGGGGATTGGAACTAGATGATCTTTGAGGTCACTTCCAACCTTACCATTCTATGAAATTAAGTTGCCTAAAAAAAAAAAAAAAAATCAAAATCTATTCTGCATCATTTTTTTTAACTACCAAAGCTTCGCCTGATAAATCTTGGGGTCGATGCTGCTCCTGTAAAGATTTTCTGCATAGATTGCAAAGTGTTAAGGAAGATTAAATATTTTTTACTTATTACTGGCCAAGCCAACTTTCCTTAGACATTTGGCAGCTGTTTTCCCTTGTTTGTGTGCTCTTCACAATTCATAGAGCAGAGCAGACTCAAAGAGAGAGCTTATTAATAAATACAGGAAAACAAAAGCGCTCCGGCAGCAGTCGGAGCTTGCGTGAGGATAGTGGCAGATGATTTTTTCACAAGCACAATGCTCTTAACAGAGGGAGCAAATGAACTAAATTAAAAGAACACTTAAATATAATATCTTGGGGGAGACTGAGGAGAAGTGCAGGCAGGAATACCCAGCCATCTCAAACATTAAGCCTATCCTTTTAGTACAGGCGTGTTCTCTGTTAAACCTCTCCTGTGAACAATTAAATGGTGGTGCTCAGGCAATGAAACCGCCAGAGACACACAACTTCATTAAAGCCATGGCAGCAGTTCCCCCATTTCTCATTTGCCAGGAGGATGTGTTTTATTTTAATGCCATTTGCTACAGATAATACGACGATAAAGTGCGTTCGTATCCCAAGATGGATTTGTTGATCATTAGGGAGGAGAAATAAGAAAGGGAAAAGGAAAATATCTGCACGTAGCAAAGTGGCAAAAGCAATTAATATCACTGGCGTTGGGGAGCTTGATTACACAGCAGGGTGAAGCCAACCGTGGCCTGGGCTGCGTCAGAAGTGCAGCCAGCAGGCTGAGGGAGGAATTTATGCCCCTTTGCTGAGATCCCACCTGAGGTGCTAGGTGCAGTTCTGGAGCCTCCAATGCAATAAGGATGTGGAACTGTTAGAGCAGGTCCAGAGGAGCCCAGATAGATGTTCAGAGGGTTGGAGCACCTCTCTGTGAAGGCGCTCAGCCAACAGAAGAGAAAAGAAGCCTCTAGGGACGTTCTTCCAGTATTTGAATGGGCTACAAGAGAGCTGGAGGAGGACTTTTTACAAGGACAAGGAGTGACAGGATGAAGGGTAATAAATTCAAACTTGAAGAAGCTGGATTTAAATTAGGTATAAGAAAGAAATTAATTTCCAGGGGGGTGGTGAGGCACTGGAACAGGTTTCCTGGGAAGGTTGTGAATGCCTTCTCCCTGGAGGTGTTCAAGACCAGGGTGGATGACGCTCTAAGCTACCTGGTCTAGTGGGAGGTGTCCCTGCCTAGAGTAGGCAGGTTGCAATGGAGTGATCTTCAATGTCCTATCCATCCTAAACTGTTCTATGAATCATCAGATGTAGCCTCCTGGGTTCCTATTTGTGCTCATTGCCCCTAGATAGGGATATGATAATAGACTGAGTAATTTGATGTGGCTCAGCTTTTTGTTAAGCATTTTTTTGTTGCTTGTGAATTCTCAGTGTCTGAAACACTCTGAATTAGTCACAAACTTTTAAACCTGTTAAATTGTTCTCTGGAAAATGATACAGCTGTTACAATTGCTGCTGCTGTGAGTCTTCTACCCTCCTCTGTTGTGTGGTGTTTAGAGCAAGGCAGGTTTGATCAGGGAAGGCAGTATCTTCTTACTGGAGTGCCTGCTGGACAGAAACAGATATGGTTCTGAATAGAATGTCCCAAACTTGACTATCTTCTCTTTTGCTTCCTATCACTTGTTCCACCTGGACCCCTATCTAGCATTTAATTTCAGACCAACATTGGAATAATAATGCTGCTGGTAGTGAATCAACCATTGGCTCAAAATTCTCCATATGAGTGTCAATAATTCCTGTCTAGATTTTTGTTTGGTTTGTTCCCTCTGGAAATCTGAAGTAGTCTTTTAAATGGCAGCTGATATTGGAAATGCCCAGGGAATAATGGAGCAGCTACCACAGCCAGCCTGCGTTCTGTGGGGATCACTAGGAGCTAGAGACTGGTATGTGATGTGATGCTCACATGCTTCCAGGTTGCATTTCTATAAAGCTCTATCTATAAATATACCTTTCTACACTATCTTTGTTCTCAAGAAAAAAACCCCAAACAACAGTATTATTATAGAAAACCAATTCTCCTGTCATCAAAGATAGAGATTACTTTTTCTTTTCTTTTTCTTTTTCTTTTTTTTTTTTTTAAAGCAGACTTTGTTAATTCTTAATCTGTTACTTACAAGGTGTGAAAAGGTTCTTACTCACTTCACAGAAGAAGTGATGATAGTGGGACACTCTCCAGATGGCAATGTTTCTCTCTTCTCTTTGCAAGAAACTTGGTTCAGGGAATGTGGGGAGTGAGGAGGAATGAACTAGACTGGAGTGTCTGTGATCTGCATATGCTGGTGTGCAGGTGCAGTTGTTCTCTCTCTCTCTGCCATGTCAGGCATTTGGTGGGTAAGGAAGCATGACAGGGATGTGTTAAATGTCAGTCATCCTCAGAGCCTCCAACAGTGAACAAGGTTTAAACAAGAAACTATGGAAGAGGAAAAGAAATCCTTGTGCAGGCTTTAATAATTCATAACCATTGCATCTCTTTTACTGTTCTCTGCATTTAAAAACAAGGCCCAAACTATGCCTGCGAGCATGACTTTGCCTTTGCAGTAGGAGGGATTGAATTCATTATGGCTAAATTCTAGTGGCATCAGCTATTTATTTATTTATGTGAGTTTCAGCATTTAAGGATCTCTGTTTGGTCCATCCCTATGTCCAACCCATTCTGAGTTTAAAGGGTCTAATAAAATCAAAATCAAGGCAGAATCTAACCTGAACCCCAAAATATGACAGTTTGCAAGCCCTCAACGTTCTGTAGCTTTGCCAATCTTCGTTTTAGTGTAAGGACCAAATTTTAACTACCTATCAGCAAACTCAGTGATGTCTAATGTACTTCTGAGACAATTTCCAGAATGAAGCAAACAGGTTAAGATTATTTTCTGAGGTCAGTGGGATGAAGTGATATTGGAAGAGGGTGAAATGTCTGTTTCTCCTCTCATCATACAATACTGCACAAATGTTGTTTACTTTTGGGTCAGTCTTGGTGGTGGTGTTGATATTGTAGGATCATGAATGGTAAGGTTGGAAGGGACCTCAAGGATCATCCAGTTCCAACCCCCTGCCATAGGCAGGGACACCTCCCACTAGTACAGGTCACTCAAGGCCTCCTTCAACCTGACCTTGAACATCTCCAGGGAGGGAGTAGCCACAGCCTCCCTGGGCAACCTGTTCCAGTGCCTCACCACCCTCACTGCAAACAACTTCCTCCTAACATCCAGTCTAAATCTCCCCTCTGCCAGTTCAAACCCGTTGCCCCTTGTCCTGTCATTGCAAGACCTTGTCAGTAGTCCCTCCCCAGCCTTCCTGTAGGCCTCCTTCACATACTGGAAGGCTACTACAAGGTTACCTCTAAACCTCCTTCTCTCCAGGCTGAAGAGTCCCAAGTGTCTCAGCCTGTCCTCATAGGAGAGCTGCTGCAGCCCTCTGAACATCTTTGTGTCCCACCTCTGGACCCAATAGCAAAGAACTGTTGATATTCCCCATAAGAACTTCAGATAACTGATGAGTAACTGGATGGTTTTGAACTCCCTTCCTGAGATCATAGAATGGTTTAGGTTGAAAGGGATCTTTTAAATGTCAGCTCCTGTACTGATTCAACAATGGAGAGCACAAATGTCAGCAAAGTTAACTACACAAGGTCAAGCCTTACAATTGCCTAGAGCAGTGCCACACTCTCTGCCTTCCAGAGATTGTATTACCTGAGCTGTGACTTTGCAGATCCCCACCAAAGACATTGCCTTTCCCCATTTATGTTCTTTGGTTTGGTAAGTGCTCTCCTTCCCTGCAATGCAGGTAAGAGCGAGGGCCAAACCTCTCAAAGTTATGTCTGTAATTTCAGTAATGTGGTGACAGAAGCAGGCCACCATCCAACCTCACAAATGGCAATGTCTGCAGGTTACAGCTCTGTGCTGGAGCAGCTCAGCCAGACTTGCTTCTATTTTCTTAGGTTTTTAGGCCCTAGTCTTCATGTTCTGGAGCGTAGAGTCCAGGAGGATGGAAGGATGTCGGTGTAGTTATCTCTGTAGCTGTCTATCTGGATTGTTTTAGCTTGTCAGTTTTTTAAAGCTAACTTTTAATTGTGGCTTTTTGACCAATGCCAGTGCTCCCTGACATTTAACTGATCTTTTCATGTGGATGTGGGAAACAGTTCACTTTAGCTGCTCAGCACTGGAAACCTCTCACAAAGAAAGCCAGCTTTGATGAGCTGGGATTTATGACCGGTACTGCTCCAGCCTGTCCAGGTAACTGCTTTGCTTATCAAGAGATCTCTCAGAAACCTTAATGTAAGTGTCACAGTCTGGGGTAGTCTAACTCCTTTCTATTTCAAATGTGATTCTATAAATTGCATTAAGACAAGTACTTAACTGTAGTTCTGTTGCTACAGGCAAGTGGGACAAATGCTTTCAGTTGTTGAGTTCATTCAGGATCTTGAAAAATAGATCTTGTTTCAGTGTGCAAAGAGGGAGTGCTGGGCACAATGCTTCTCAAACCCTGCAGTAAGATCTTTAATTTCCACTTGAGCAAATCTCTGACACTAGCCAAGAGGAGTCACTTGAATCACTTGCTCAAAGGATGTTCCTGCCTTGCTGCTTGGGCTATGAAAAGGATAATACTATGCTTTTTTTTTTTTTTTTTTNGTTGTAGACATTGGCTTAAAAACATCTTACCCAGAATAAGTATAATGAGTTTTAGTGGTATTCTTAAAGATCAGAGCATTGCTCAGGGGGCAGAGCTGGAAAAGCAATAACAGTGTGCTGCCCTTTTGGTTCTGCCCCCCTTCCCCCTCACCTATGGAAGCTTCTGAAAACCTAATAAATGCAAACCAACTGAACAGAAATGAGAACAGTGGTTTCCTACTAGCAGTTCTGGTAAGCAACTCAAAGGGTTTAAAAAAATCAGGACTACTGTGTTGATACAGTCTTTGCACTGTCTTACTGGGGATTTGTCCACTCTGTTCTGCAACATGCTATGGCTGTCATCTGATGTTCACTGAAGGTGATGCTGGATAGTCCCCAGTCCTCCTCTGACAGGTCACTCTGCTCTTGCTCCATTGCTCACATCAAATAGACACAAAAATTTGGAGTTTCCGTTTTCCTGTACTTTCCAGGCATTGTTGCCTGACCCAAGTTTTCAGCGGCTGAATTCTGCTCTGGCCAGAGCAGCTCTCTGCAAGGTCCAATTAATGTTCACATTGGCAGAACAGGCAGTGTTGATGTAGAGATGTTAAAGGACTGGTGGGGATGTTTGGGTTGGTGGTTTGCTAGGACTTGCTTCACCCACTGCGAAAACCAAAGAATTAATGTTACAATTTAAATTCAGTAATTAACCTTTGACAAAAATAGAAGGATACATTTGAACACCTTAAGACATAATAGTCTCTTTCAGAAAACTCTTCAGTTTTTGCAACATGTTACACCCTTTGTTAAGGTCTAGTGGAATAAAAAAATCAGCTTGAGAGTTTTTACATGATCAGTTATGCTCCTAGTGCTTGATACTTCTGTTTCTTTTAGGCAAACAGGATGCTCATCTCATAAGATAGCTTTGATCCTACCAGGTTGAAGTTACCCAATCTCATTGCTTCAATTTCTTTCCCTTGCTCATCCTCGTGGTAGAGCTTCATGCATTGAGATCATGTTGTTCAAAGTGGTGTGCAAATAGAAAGCTTAGAAACTGTCTCAAACCCCCACATTTCTCAGAGGGAATTTTAAGAACCTCAGAGTTAAACTTTGTGGCTTGAGCTCACCTCCTTATGGTACATAATGACCAGGGAACAAGAAAATGCAATCCAAAGCAGCAACCACAGTCATGGTAGAAAAGTTGGTTGTAAGCTTTGCTTAATTTCTCTTTGGATTTGAGTTAAATTATTTTTCCTGACTTTTGGAAATGTCAGGAAACCCAGGTGGTACTGGACTTCAACAAAGCATTTGACACCGTCTGCCACAACAAGCTCCTGGCAAAGCTGGCAACTCATGGCTTAGGCAGATTGACTCTGATGTGGGTCAAGAACTGGCTGGAGGGCTGGGCCCAGAGAGTGGTGGTGAATGGTGCCACATCCAGCTGGCAGCTGGCATCAGTGGTGTGCCCCAGGGATCAGTGCTGGACCCGGTCTTGTTGAAAATTTTTATTGCTAATCTGGACCAGGAGATTGAGTCCGACATCAGTGTGTTTGCAGATGACACCAAGTTAGGAGCAGGTGTGGATCTGTCAGAGGTTAGGAGGGCTCTGCAGAGGGACCTGGGCAAGCTGGATGTGTGGGCAGAGGCCAAAGGGATGAGACTGAACAAGGCTAAGTGCAGGGTTCTACACTTTGGCCACAACAACCCCAAGCAGTGCTACAGGCTGGGGACAGAGTGGCTGGAGAGCAACTAGGCAGAGAGGGACCTGGGGGTGCTGGTAGAGAATAGCTGAACATGAGCCAAGTGTGCCCAGGTGGACAGGAAAGCCAATGGCATCCTGACCTGGATCAGGAACAGTGTGGCCAGCAGGAGCAGGGAGGTTATTCTGCTCCTGTGCTCAGCACTGCTCAGGCCACACCTTGAGTGCTGTGTCCAGTTCTGGACCCCTCAATTCAAGAGAGATGTTGAAGTGCTGGAAGGTGCCCAGAGAAGGGCACCAAGGCTGGTGAGGGGCCTGCAGCACCACCCTGGGAGGAGAGGCTGAGGGAGCTGGGGGTGTGCAGTCTGCAAAAGAGGAGGCTCAGGGCAGACCTCGTTGCTCTCTACAGCTACCTGAACAGGAGGTTGTAGCCAGGTGGGGTTGGGCTCTTCTCCCAGGCAACCAGGGACAGAAGATGACACAGCCTCAAGTTGTGCTAGGGGTGGTCTAGGCTGGATATTAGGAGAAAGTTCTTCACAGAGAGAGTGATTGGCATTGGAATGGGCTGCCCAGGGAGGTAGTGGAGTTGCCATCCCTGGAAGTGTTCAAGAAAAGCCTGGATGGGGCAATTAATGCCATGGTCTGGTTGATTGGCTAGGGCTGGGTGATAGATTGGGCTGGATGAGCTTGGAGGTCTCTTCCAACCTGGTTGATTCTATGAAATGGTAACTGCTTCCTATTCTGTTAAAAATGGACTAGAGACATGTCTGTTTCACAAACTGGGATTTATGACCAAGAATGTTCCAACTTGTCCAGGTAGCTGCCTTGCTATTGAAATCCTGATAGATCACCCACCCCTGCACCCCTTCAGAAGATTCCTACTTGGCTGAATTATTTTTTTTGCCAGTGCACTACTACTACTACTTTTTTTTTTTTTTTCCTATGCACTTAGAGTCAAAGGAGTTTAGAAAGAGCATTGAATTGTATTTAGAGATGGATAATGATTCATTGATAAGTAATTGCTGTCAGGCCTGTGGGGTCTGATTCCGGTCACTGTTAATTTAACGTAGTTCAAAAGGGAATAGATCTGTTCTATTCACATATATTTAATCAAGCAGTCCCTGGGGAGAAAGAGAAGGGGAACTGAGAAGTGAGAATCAGCTAAAAAGATGTGGGGTTTTGAAGGGGCAGAATTATTTTGTTCTTTCTGGGAAGGCTAGTCTTCCCCATACTGTTATTTTCTTTTAAATAGAGATCACCTCAGAAGCATAGAGCAGAGGCTGCTTGTCCAGTTAAGATGTTTAAAACTCTTTTAGGTCCTGCTGATGAGGTAATTCCAAGAGTCACCCATAACTCCTGGTACCTTTTTGGTTGAAACCAGCTGTATTTCCTCATTTCCTCCTTTTGAATTTTTTATTTCCATGGCTTTTCATTCTGATTCCTTATTGTAATATTTGCCTCTACTATCTGGAAGGGTTTGGGAAGAAGGCAGAACCACAGGTGCAAGCTGTTGGATGGGTCCTGTTAACTGCTATCTTGTTTAGGTAAAAGCAGCTTTCCTTGTAGTGCAGGAGTTCAACACTAGTGAGTGAGGCTGTTGGCATATTTTTGTCATTCTGGAAATATCAAAGCATCTCCAAATATTCCTGTACTGGAAAACCACTTCCAAAAAGAAAGAGTGGAGGACACTGAATAGCAGTAGGACTTTCTCAGTCACTTTCCCTTATCTTTCTCCCTGGTCTGTGAGATCCTTTATCTGTTCCCCCCTACTCCATCTCCTTCAGACCCCACAAGCAGTATCAATAAGGTGCTGTGACTCTTTTGGGGGAAATGAAAAGAAACAATATTGGAATTTGGGTGTGAATTGCAGCAAGCTTTCAGCCCATCCTTCTCCTTCCACTGCAAGAGTAGCAGAGTTAAATACATAAACCCATTCGTTCTGGGAATATGAACAAGATTGGGGCTGTGAGGTGTGGAGCAAGGCTGGGCTGGACCACCCAGGTCAGCGTGGAGCAGGGCACAATAGCTCTATTCTGGCTGGTGGCAGCAGGGGTATCATTCAGAACAGTGCTGCTGCTGCAGTGTTGGTTAAGTCACCCCATCAGTAATGTTTAGCACCTCATCAGATCAGCCTTGTGAAACCTAACACTTGTGGTTGCACACTGGTACAGGTGGTGTTCTCCTGCTGGAGAGCACGTTAGGGGAATTCCATGGCTCCCAAATAGGCTTCAGTGTAGAAATAGGTGCTCGGCAGGGGTCACAGGGTTGAGATTTATGCGTATAAAAAGGATTTAGCATATTACTTTGTGAATCTGATCCTGAAAGTGAAGAATTGGTGGCATTGGTTATACCTAGACTCGGTAAAAGCTTTAGTCTTCCTCCTGTACTACTTCAAGTCTCCTGAGTGTTTTGCTGTAGCAGCTCCATTTCTGCACCTCTGCTGGAGGGAGTTAGACAGATGTGCTGAACTGCACTGCTACCAGATGAGCATGGCTGTGGCCAAATATCCACTAGGACAAAATAGTCAAACTTGGTCTTGCTTTTATTATCTGTTTTGCGTTGGGTGCACAAATTAGAACTTAGCTGTAGGACAAGGGGCAAAGGGTGGAAGCTGAGGCATAGAAAGATTCATGTAAACACGAGGAGTTTTTTCCCTGTGAGGGTGACACGACACTGGAACAGGCTGCCCAAGGGGGTTGTGAAGTCATCTTCTCTGGAGATACTCAAAAGCTACCTGGATGCGTTCCCGTGTGATCCTGCTCTGGCAGGGTGGGGGTTGGACTGCATGAGCTTTTGAGGTCCCTTCCACCCCCTGACACACTGTGATTCTGTGATATGGTGTTGCTGGTAGCAAAGCCTCTCATTTTTCTATTGAGGTAAGTGCTTACTGGTGAAGAACTGTCCCTATTGAGTGACCAGCTTGGGATACTCTTTCTGCTGTTTGATACTTGGATAAACTTCTATCTAATTTTGCTACCTGTATGTCAACCTTAAAATAAATTACTGCTTTTGCTTGAAACGAGTCAGAACAGAAACCTGGCATCTATTGATTATTGTGTGCTGATCTGGATGTCAAGGAGAGCTGATTTCTGCCTCCTGAAATAGCAGAAGGAGATTTGGGATGGGTGTGTTACCTTAAACCAGAGAATTTTACTATGTGTGAAACTACAGGTGAAAGGCTTGGACAGGATTTCTTCCTCAGTCAAGAAAAAAGAAAATGAGGAGAGAGCTGTGGCTACCTTTCTTCTATGGGGTATCCAGTTGTGTGCTCTCAGATGAATCTTTCCTGTGATCTTAATGTTTAGTTCAGAGTTCAGTTTTGTAACTTGCAACACGTCTTATTAAAATATATATTGTGCCTTTATGAATATTTAAAACCAGGCACTTAGCAAAGATTTCATAATAGCCTCTAGTAAGCTTTTATGACCCATTAACAATGGCATGATGAACTAATTTGTGTGGTTTCTCTGTGGAGCCAAAGAATGGAAGATGAGTGGTACAGAATCCTTGTGGGATAAGAAAACAATTAATCGATTATTAATTACCAGCAGAATTGTAATGTCTGCTTCAGCTCAACTTGGTTTAGCTACCATATAAACTGGGGAGGGAGGACCCACCCAGTAAAACCTTGTTGCTTAGCCCAGGGTGGGGAAATAGAACCTCTGGGTATTTTCAAGGCAAAACTTTGTGTTAGTAGTGGTAATTGGCTGTGAATGCAGACCTGTGCGAGGGTACTGACTGCCCTGCAGACAGTGATCTTCTTCTCCTCACTGAATTCCTGCTCTTATCAAAGATTTGTGTTGGAAGGGACTTGTAAACGTCACCTGGTCCATCTCCTCCACAGTCAGCAGGGACATCCTCAACTGGCTCAGGTTACTTGGAGCCCTGTCCAACCTCACCTTAGATGTTTCCAGTGACTGGGATATCTATGCCTCTCTGGTGGTGTTCTTGTATGCTAAGGTGCAGAATTAGGTGACAGAAAGTGACTTCTAACACCTTTCTGCAATGGATTTGAGACTAGGAAAAAAGATTTTAAGGGTAATAGAGGCCTCAGAATGGATGATACATCATTTTATTGCTTAACAAATAGATTCTCTGTAAAGGATTTGGGCAAGGAAGGAATACACATGAGCTGAACTGGCTATCCACATTTCACAGTCTGGCTGTAATGTGTGGTCTATCCTGTGTTAAGAACAAAGAATGTTTTGGCAATTACCTTAGAGCAATCTGCATAGAAATATTTGTATTTGTGCAAAGGAGCAGATCTGTTCCTGAAATTGCAGGGTCTGTGATGACAACCATGGCAGACCTTACTACTTACCTGCAGAATGTTTGGCAAGATGGTTTGTATCTTTAAACAAAACACAGTTCCCGATGACTGCTTTAATCATTAACCATCTATAAGAACATTCTAAAAATCTCTCTATTACTTTTCTTTCTTCCAAAGGATTTTCTAGTGAAGACTTTTAGGGTTGGCTTTTTTGTCTTTTCCTTGAAGCACCCCAGTTGAAGATTACATTCAGGGTGAATATCTTGCAGAAGGTGAAACTCTCCTCTGAAAAGCATATCAGCTGGGATAGACTTGTAAGCCTTCCAGAAAGTCCATCTGCATCATTGCTATTACAATGCTAGGAAAAAGCCAAGATGTGCAGCGTCAGATACCCACATCAGACTGTGCTTTGACAAGCCAATGGGGATTCCAGACTATTTAATATATCTTATACTAGCTAGGATAAGCAAATTTCCCCCCCCCCCTTCTCTCCTTGCTTTCCTCTCAGTTCTGGAACAAGGTGTCCAATATCAAAGCTGTGAAAAGGATAAGTGTAAGCAGGATTGTTCTTCCTTATAAAAAAAAAAATAGAAAAGGAAGCTGTGTGCATTTACTGTCCTGTCCTATGATATTAGCCACTTCAGCTGGTCACAAAGTGGTGACTGAGGATTGAACATAGAAGAGAAAATTACAGGCGACCAACATCAGTCAGTTTTTCTTCAGGTGGTTGTTACAGGGGAGCTCTTAGCTCTGTGCTGACACACAGCTGATGGTGAGTAGCAATGTGCAGAGAGGGGAAGTGGAAAGAGGTAATGGAGAGAGAAGAAATCTTACCTTGGCTTCACCAGTGGCAACATGAGCATATGCAATTATAAGATAGCTGGCAGATGACAGAGTTAGTTAATGTAACAAGCCCTGTAAAGCATTTAGCCACATTCTAGTGTTTAATCAGCTGTGTAAAGTGCAATATCTATCTTTCAATTTTATGCCATTAAGGGAGACAAGATTTTGATTAGGTACTTAATCTGGGCAAGAGGAAAACAGGCCCAGAGCAAGCCCACAATAGGCAGCAGAAGGGACATTCGACGAAGGATTCGATAAAGGAGAAAGACAGAAATTTAACATAAAAGAGAATTAGTGCAGCTCCTTTCAATTTAGTGCACAGACTTTTATGGACTAATCAATTAGAGGCTGTGGCTGTGCTGCTGGGAAGTGGTGCCGTGTTAGAGGCTTTGCCATATTAATTCTGTTCATTACACTGAGGTCAGATTGAGTGCTTTGGAGAAGCCCCTGCTGCTGAGCGGGTCACGTCGTGGCTGTCGTCCCTTTGTTCAGAGGGGTAAATGGGTACAAGGAGCACTGAAGTTGTGGGGGCATGCAGGTTCTTCTGCTGTCTCTCATTTGGTCTTTCCCTTTAGAGCTGCCTTCGTGTTTTCCTCTGTTGAGGAAACAGTCTTCCTAGAGAGAAAAAGAGGTGCAGTGGTAGGATGCTAGACAAAGGTCTGGAAGGTCTGGGTGCAGCTTGCAGCTCTACTTAAAGCTTCCTTCTGACCTTCAACAAATGGTCCCAGATGCTAACTTGAACATTACCTCACAGGAAAGCAGTAAATTTGACTACCTTACTCTGTAGAGACAAGAAATGGAAGGACTTGTCAGTTAAAGATATCTCAGAGCTGTGTGACCACTCTCCCATGTGAGTGCAATGCAATCAGGTGTGCCAGAGGCTTTTCTATGTATTTCAGGGTGGATCTCATGCTGTGTCTAGGGATGGAGCCTGTGGAAGTCACAGTGTGTGAAAGTTTGAAGGATTTGAGGCACTGGCTCAGATTTGTGCTTAGGTCAGGAGGGTAGCAGTGTGCTCTTGCTGTAAAAGGAAGCCTACTGTTGGAGTGAGGTCTCGCACAGGGAAAGATTTCTCTGTGAGGAAAGTGCTCTGCAGTTGGGGGCAGTTTGCTGTAACTGCAGCAAGGGACATTGTCAGGAACTTAATTAGGGAAGGGTGCTTGGGCAAGAACCATAAAGAACTTAGAGATTGTGGGGAAGAGCTTGGATCCCTCTGGAATACCTGCAGTGATTTCAGACTTGAACTCTGGTATGTTAAAACAAACCCAAAGAAAGGACATTTGTCCTATGGAAGCATGGGACAAGCAAAACAAGTCAATAAAGGCAAGGAGAAGAGCTAGCACCAGGTCAGCTATGACTTGTTTTTATTTTGTTGGGGGAGGGTTCCCAGAGAAGACCTGCTTTTTGTATGGGGAACCTTTCATAGTGCGATATAGAGGAGAAATGGAGGAGGTGTTTTGGACTGAGAATGTGGAACATGCCTTCTGCCACCATTTGGGAATACTTGGATGTGCTCTTTTCAATCTGTCCTTTTCCAGACAAGAGAAATGAATCCATAACCCAGCTTGTGTCCCTGACACAGCTTATATTTTAGTTCTGATCCACGAACCGTTCAGAGAAGACCGATTTCTCCTTTTTCTACTTCTGGTGGATTGCAGTATCTGGAGTTGTATCTACTCTACGGCACATGTATGGTCATTCAGAGGCTGGAGGACAGAAGATATCTTAGGGAGAATATATATATATAAAAAATTATATATATATATATATAAAAATATAAAAGTATATAATATATATATTATATATATTTTTATATATATATAAACAAATCCCCAACTGTGTCTTGTTTGTGCAGTAGCCTCTAGAACTTGCATCACAGTGTGCTTTGCATTTATTTCAGACCTCAGTAAGCCTGTAAAGATCAAGGGAGAAGAGGCTGCAGATGTAAAGCTTAGAAGAAATTCTTGCCTGCTCTATTCAGTGCAGATTTAGCAGTAGCTTATTTCTTCCTTAAGTGTTTTCTCTTTTCCTCCTTAGCACTGTAGTTACTCTACCTTACAGAAACTAAGACGTGCTCTGAGGGCATTCTATTCTCTTACAGCAGCTGCCAAGGCTGACCCACCACATTGTGAGATCCTCACTGTACCAAGAGGAAATGTCAGTCACTTATGCAAACCAGTGGAATTCTTGTCTGATAGGAACTGATAAATCCACAGTCTCTGTAAAAGCTTAAAATGAAATTACCATTTAGCTGCCCTGTTTATGGTGTGGCATGTGATTTTGGTGGGGCTGGGATTTGGGTTTTTTGTCACCTTCCATCTGGTCACTGCACTGGATCATGTTGGGCTTCTGATGGTTCCTTCTAATTCTATTAAACCACAGACTTATTTTCTTGATCTTAGTAGAGTGGCTCCTCCAAATCCTTGTCTCCTGAGGATGATACAACAGAGCCTGTTAGTTTATGGTAAGCTGCAGAGAACTCCAACTCCCTGACTGTTCAGTTCATGCAGAGTTGTGACAGGTTGTGCCTGCAGGCTGCAAGTTAGGGAGATTATTTTCTGTTCAAACATTTCATTTCTCTCCAACTCTATAATTCTGTTTATCTTCTTTTTTATTTTCCCCCCAAAAATAAAAAAAAAATCCATCTTTTTATTTTATCTTTTTTTGTTTTCCTCCCTGCAAAGAAAGCAGTGACATAAACCACTTTGGCTTTGCCTGCTCCCTCTCTGCATCTATATATGGGACTAGGAAAATGAGATGCTTTTTTTTTTTCTTTAATCATACAGCCATCTTGTTTGCTAACCAAAATGATTTTATGGAAGTTGCAGCTGAAAGCATAAAATGCAAAAGGAGCAGAGGATGGCTTTTTTTAAGTCTTTTTTTAAGTCTCATTAAGCCTGTAAAAATGCGTGACATTGGGAAAATACTGCTAAAGGCTGAAGTGCAATGGGATAAATGAGGGTGAATTCCAAATTATCAGGAGTTATCAATTAAGGATTGATCCTGTACAAGTGGAGCAAATAGTTGTTATCATTTTTTTTTTCCTCATGGAGTACAGTTGGAGTGAGGTCATGCTTTATTCAAAAATAAAAATAAAATTTAAAAAGGGAAGGAGGGAGAGTGGGGAGTGTGTGTGTTGGGGGAGAATGGGGAGTGTGTGGGGGAGAAGAAAAGGATAAAAGAGAATACTTTTGCAGTGTCCCTTTAGGCTTCATCTGACCAGTTTTACCCTATCTACCTGCTCCCACTTATTCATCTGTATACAGGTTTATAATTTTTCTCAAACTGTGTGCAAGGATTTTAAGTTGCCTCTAAAATTCTGGGTTTAGACCAACAAACCCAAATGTTGTGGCTATGTGCTGGGATTGGCTCCCTGGTAAGGGAATCACAAGCTGAAAGGTAAAGCTGTCCTGGGAATAAGGGACAGGTTAAAACCAAGGCACAGTTACCTGGAGTAAGCATCTCAGCATGGTCATAAGATTTTTTTTAATTTTTTTTTTCTGTCCTTGAGGAGCTGCAGGTTTCCTGGCTTATCCTCTTTGTGTCCATGAACTAAGCCAGGATCTGATTTGAACTGGGATATAAATGTACTTCAGGCAGAAAAATCCCTGTTGGCAGTTCCCATAAAACAATAAAATCATGTCAAATTTGACTAATTCTTGGGATGCATTGCCAGCAGAAAGCTGACAGTGTGAATTTGTCATCACTGGAGGGAAAAAGTGTGTGTGTGTGTTCCTCTGTGTCTGTGCACAGGAGTGGGGAATGTACTAGGGGGGGAGAATAAGGCAGCCTGGTACTCCATTAATGTTATTAATAACCCCATCAGATTTTATTGAAAAGATGCTCTCTGTATCAGAATTTGCCTCTGTTTCAAGCCATTTATTAAATCTGAAATAGCTGGAGTCACTTCAGACCATATTTATTATTATTATTTGCTGAATGAATGCTGTGATTATGGGTCCCACAGGAATGAGAAGAGATAGTGTCATCTTTCAGTCTCTTCTCCCCTTCCCTGGGGAGCAGTGGAGGCAATGGTTTCCTCTCTGTCTTTTTCTATTAGACTTCTCTCTAATTTCTATTAATAGGGTTCTGAGACCTGCTGTAACACTTGAAAATTTATCTCTTACATTTGGAACGGTGATATTTAACAATAATGGTATGCTCAGAGGAGTATTTTTCTTTTATGCTTCCTCCTGTGCCTTCCTGAGCTGGCCATTGATTCCCACAATTTTACTTGATGGTTCAGGGATCTCTCCACGAGCTAATTCTTGGCAGGTGAGAAGCTGTTGCTGTCTTGAGGTGTGAAGCTGTGGGAAAGATGCTCAGAGAGCTGCAGAAGAGGACAGGCTACAAGAGTTGGGGCTCTGTGGCCTGGAAACCTTCTCTTCGCGGACATCTTGTAGTAGCCTTCCAGTATCTGAAGGGGGCCTATAGGAAGCCTGTGGAGGGACTATTGACAAGGGGCAATGGGTGTGAAGTGGCAAAGAGGGGAGATTTAGACTGGATGTTAAGAAGAAGTTGTTTGCAGTGGGGGTGGTGAGGCACTGGCACAAGTTGCCCAGGGAGGTTGTGGCTGCTCCCTCTCTGGAGGTGTTCAAGGCCAGGTTGGATGAGGCCTTGAGTGAGCTGTGCTAGTGGGAGGTGTCCCTGCCTATGGCAGGGGGTTGGAACTGGATGATCCTTGAGGTCCCTTCCAACCTTACCATTCTGTGATTCTATATAGGGGGGAAATAAGAATGAGGGGAAGGTCCTAGACAGTGTCAGTGACTTGTGAAGTCATCCAGTGTTGTGGGTCCCCTTCTGTGGTTTTAGACTGGAGGTTGTTCCTGCTCAAACCTGGCTCTGACCATATGGTGTTAGGTATGGAAATTCTATTGTTGTGGAAAACATTTGGAGTTGATCTGGGATGAGGTCATCTTTGGTAAGAGTAAAAGATGTGGATGATAGTGAGACAAATGATGGCAGTGGTGGGGTGTTCTGGTCCTGTGTGAACCTGAAGTGTAGCTCTCTAGTACAAGTAAGGCAGCAAGCAATCCTGCAAAAAGGGCAAGGGGAGGTGATTGATGATGGGATTAATCATTGAGGGGAAACTGTCCAGTTCTGTGAAGAATCATAGAATGTCAGGGGCTGGAAGGGAGCTTGAAAGATATCTGGTCCAACCCCCTTGCCAGAGCAGGATCACCTAGAGCAGACCACATTGGAACAAAAATAAGTTGATTTGCTTGAAGGATATGGCTTTCACTGAAGGAAGTGATGTGGCAACCCTTTGTGAGGGTTAAGAGCCTCAGATCTTTATGTGCATCTGAACTTCTTTACTTTTAAAAACAATGGAGCTACTTCTCCCAAGCTGCCAAGTTGAGGTGGTTTGTTGGAAATAATTCTGGCCTTTCCTTGGGAAGATGCAAATTACCTGTATTTGGTGATACATCTCTCAGACTTCTGTGTGTCAGCACTGGCCTCTGGGACTGTTTATATCCCACGGTTTGCACATGGAAATCATTGTGTCACCAACTAAATACTGGAAATGTGGAAACACAGCTCAGTCTATACAGACAGGTACGTCCACAAATGTCTCTCTGCTTGCACAGATAAGTCTAACCCTTGCAAGTGACTACTTTCACTAACCTGTAGGTATTATTTTTTTAAAGGGACCTCACTAAAGCTAAGGAGGTGTCCCTGCCTATGGCAGAGGGTTGGAACTAGCTGATCTTTGAGGTCCCTTCCAACCTTGCCATTCTATGAATCCATAATAATTTTGACTGAGGAAGAAGGTGGTGAATTACCAATATCTGATTCCTCTCAGAACATCTGTGCATTTGTAGCACCCTTAGAGATAGATTCATGCACCAAAAGCACAAAACCAACTCAACAACTCTTGAACAAAGTTATTTCAGTGGTGTTTTAATGGCACTGGAGTGATTGTAGCATGATGTTCTGGTGTGGACTGACTCTGAATCACATCTGTTCCCTCATTCA
The DNA here is from genome assembly GCA_013396675.1 of Eubucco bourcierii. Lineage (NCBI taxonomy): Eukaryota > Metazoa > Chordata > Aves > Piciformes > Ramphastidae > Eubucco > Eubucco bourcierii. The sequence continues at coordinate 158,216 of VWZE01009690.1, forward strand.
CTAATGTAAAAATAGTACAAAAACAAGAGGTGTTGGGTCTGATTCCAAAAGCACATGTGCTGCACCCACAACGTGTTTGGGCATCTTGGGGTCAGCAGTGACTCCACAAGAAAACAGCACTGAAAGCCAAGTCTGTGTTTTGTTTCAGTACTCTGCCTGTCTTTGGATTTTCCACTCCTTGAAATCTTTCTCCTTCTATTAGTGTTTAAATTTCACCATCAAAGACAAAGAAAAAACAACCACTGTGTAAAGAGTGAACAACAATAAGGGCAAACAAACACATATTCAGAGCCTGGAAACATATTTCCCTGCCTTCCTGTAGGAACAATACCAAAAGGAATAAGAACAGCAACCTTATGCCAAAGCAGGGTTGCAAAACAAGTGTACAGTCAGCTGGCTGTCCTGAGAGTATATCAATGGCTTAATCTAGTAGAGGACACTGAGCTGAATCAAGAGACAGCGTGGGGAAATGCCTAGAGCAACACCCTTCTTTCCCCTGCCAGAAGAAAAAGGCTGTCCTCCCAACCTCAAAGCTCTGCAGCTTTGCCATGTACAGAGAGGCATTTCATGTCTACCAAGTAATGCAAGTCTTCTGAGGATGCCAAACATGTTGGAAATTAGCTGGTACCTCTTCTGGAGGCTTGCTTTTCTTCCAAGTCATCTGGTGAGACAGGGTGAGGGAAAGCACAGCTCCAGGCTGGGTGATGAATGGCTGAGAGCAACCCTGAGGAAAAGGCCCTGGAGGTCTGGGTTGATGAAGGGCTCAATGTGAGTCTGCGGTGTGAGTGCAGCCCAGACAGCAACTGTGTGCTGGGCTGCATCAAGAGAAGTGTGGCCAGCAGAGCAAGGGAAGGGATTCTGCCCCTTTGCTCTGCTCTCCTTAGACCCCTCCTGGAGTCCTGTGTGCAGTTCTGGAGCACCCAGCACAGGAAGGACATGGAAGTGTTGGAGTGGGTCCAGAGGAGGCCATGAAGATGCTCAGAGGGCTGCAGCAGCTCTGCTGTGAGGACAGACTGAGAGAGTTGGGGCTCTTCAGCCTGGAGAAGAGAAGGCTTCCAGGAGACCTTAGAGTAGCCTTCCAGTATCTGAAGGGAGCCTACAGGAAGGCTGGGGAGGGACTATTGACAAGGTCTTGTAATGACAGGACAAGGGGCAGTGGGTTTAAACTGGCAGAGGGGAGATTGAAACTGGATGTTAGGAGGAAGGTGAGGTACTGGCACAGATTGCTCAGGGAGGTTGTGGCTGCTCCCTCCTTGGAGGTGTTGAAGGCCAGGTTGGAGGAGGCCTTGAGTGCCCTGTGCTAGTGGGAGGTGTCCCTGCCTATGGCAGGGGGTTGGAACTGGATGAATCCTTGAGGTCCCTTCCAACCTTACATTCTATGATTCTATGAAAGCTCTTTGACCGTACTGCCTTCCCCTGCCCTTGTTATAAACCTTGATTTGATTAAGTTTTGGCATTACATTTGTTGCTTGAAAGACAGGAACTCCTCTGATTATTTGGATCGTAGAGTCAGGTAAATCAAAGGAACAGATCAAAAGAAGAGGAACTATTAATGAAAATCTATATTCTTTGGTCAGCATTTTTAATAGCTCTTGGAGAAAATCAAAAAAGAGAATCAGCTGTACCGAGGAAACTTGTCTGATAAGGATGATATAATGCAGTGCACTAATGCGAGCTGCAGTGCTACATACAGCTGGAAACAAACCTGAAAAATGATGTTCTAAATAATAAAGCAATATTTGACTGTTTAAAAGCCTCACAGTATGAAATTTGTCAAAATTTGACTCTTGCGATTGGCTCGGGGAAGCAAAGCGCAGTAATAAAGCCCAAATCTGAGGTCAGTGCTCTTGTATCAGAGATGTAACTGGAAGAATCCATCACCCACTTGCACTTCCTCTCTGACAGCTGCTGAGTGTAATATGGGGCAAGTGGAGTTTAATTTTGGGATTCTTTTGGCTTCTAATGCTTTGAACTGTCTGATATTGTGCAGCTAAATGGGAAACTGGGATCAGCAGTGCTGGGAGAGTGGGATGCAGAATTTTATCTGAAAAAAAAAGCTGCTTAGCATAAACTAAATTCCTTTATGAAGCTTGGAACTTTTTACACCAGGTGGAGTTTCTCATCTTGAGGACAGTCACAAGTGGAGTGCACTACAGGAATGGGAATCTGTAGGTGAAAGCTGAATTATTGGCAACCTTCATTTCTTGGGAGAAGTTGGCTTCACATCTGCATGTGTCTTCCAAAAGGCACTGTTTGTTCATGCCAAGCTCAAGTAATCTGTCCTGTGGAAATGCAAACATGGTATTGTGATGCTGACTTTGGTGTAATACAGTCTGAGCATCGTCTGCTTGCCTTCCAATTGGAGGCTGGAGGATGTGCTCCATCTGTATTTCCCACTTCTGTCCACAGTTAGCAATGTCCTGGACACCTCAAAATGAACATAGAGTTTCTGATGTCACTGGCTTTAGTTGGGGTATGTTTTGGCTATCAATGGGAAGCATTCAAGAAAATTAGTCATAGGAAGAGTTACTGTAGTGTGAATGTGCTGATGCCAATCCCTCTTCTTACCTGTGCTGCAGTGAGGAGTCAAGTGGGATTGGGGGGCTGTGAGTCCTTTGTTGCGGTCTCCAGACTGGGAACAATCCTATCCTGAAATGCTTTGTGTAACCCCAAACCCTGCAGAAAATAACTGAAATGATAGTAGATGTGGTTAAGCACTGCTTTGAAATGATTCTTAAGGAATGTGAGGGGTGACCTCATCCATGTTTATGAATATGCAAAGGGTGAGTGCCAGGAGGTTGGAGCCAGGCTCTGCTGGGTGATGTCTGATGACAGAACAAGGGGCAATGGGTGGAAGGTGAGGCATAGGAAGTTTTATTTAAACATGAGGAGGAATTTTTCCCCTGTGAGGGTGATAGAACACTGAAACACCCTGCCCAGTGGGGTTGTGGGGTCTCCCTCTCTCTGGAGATACTCAGAACCCTCCTGTGTGATCTGGCATAGGTGATCCTACTCTGGCAGGGGGGTTGGACTGGATGATCTTTCTAGATCCCTTCCAGTCCCTGACATTCTGTGATTCTGTGAAATATTTGGACCTAGAAGATCATCTTCCATTTTGAGGAAGAATCTCAGTTCTTCCTGATTGTTCACTTTAATTTTTGAGCTGCATTATAGAGGGTTTTTATAGGGTGGGTTTTAAATGTTGTTTAAGTCAGAGATGGAACTGCAGAGCATTTTTAGCTGTGATGTGAAATACAGATAAACTGGGACCTTGGAGCATAAGATTATTTAAGTAGGTTTCCAAAACAACGGGTTTGAAGGGAATAATTTACTGAAATATACTTTCAAAAGCCCACATCAATCTTTTGGGGTCATTGTCCCATTCTGGTCTGTATGTGTGGGGTTTTGTTTTGTTTGCTCCTTGGTTTACAACTGCAAGAACTGGAAAACTTAAAGCTGGAGGAATAAACTTGTGTGACTGTCAGCAACACGGTCCCAAGCACAGGCCTGTTCTACTTTTATGAGACAAAGCTGGGCTGAAGCAATAACAGCAAAACCAAAGCCTAAGAATACTTCAGTTTTCCCCTGAGGCCCTGGATTGTGTAGGCTGGATTAGACAGTTGTTACTCAGTCTCTTCTACAATGGCTCTCACCCTCTGTTGTGGGTAGCTTCTAGCCTACTGGAACTGACATTTCTTTTCCAGACAAAGTTGGTTGTCCAGCCAAACTCCATTTAAATCTAAGGGTCCTCTATCAGCAATGGATGAGTGAGATCTATCTCCCTCTGCTGTTGCCATAAGCAGCTCTTCATGCTGATGCAGGTGAGAGATGGCAGTGATTCATACCTGACATACTGTCAAACTGTATGGGACAAGAAGCAGATAAAATCCTTGGGTACCAGTTTAAGCCAGATCATAACTGATTCTGTTCAGGGATTTGACTTCTCAGCTCAGCCTCAACAGTGCTGGCACTTTCTGATGTTCAGGGCATGTTGGCACAACCAGGGGCTGCTTCTAGTAGGGAGAAACTGCTGGCAGAACCATTGCCAAGGGCTGGGCTGCAGAAAGGCTCTGGTTTAGACTCGCTCCTGTGCACAACAAAGGCACTACCATATCTTGTGCCCCATATTGGGGAGCAGTCAGTCAGAGTTTGCACCTGTGGGGAGGAGTGGACAAGACAAGTGACCTTCAGCTGACAAACAAGGGATTGCATCCCATGGATATCATCTTCAGAATCAAGCTGAGGGATCACTCAAGTCAATTTGCTGATTGAGTGGCTGGTGTCCCAGGAGGACTCTGTCCATTCTGAGGTTGATCCTGATCCCTGTGTTTATGAATTCAGTTCCTGAGTCTGACTACAGTCTTGGACTGCCCCAGTCCCTGTGCCTAGCATCAGTGGTGACAAGGGTAATGCCATTGCCACCAGGGGTGGAACTCCATACTGGTTTCTGTCTCTTTGTCTCTACTTCATTCCAATATTGTTCTTCCCATCCTAGCTGGTTTACTATTTTCCCATCAGTCTCTCCTTTCTTCTCTTTTTATGTTGTTTTTTTTCCTCTCTTTGGGAAGGCAAAGGGAATCACAGAGAGCCTCTGTCACTCATCTGGTGGCTGGCCCAGCCCTAACCTTTCCCACCCTATTATAGGCATTTTGGAACAGAATAGGTAACTTCCGGCTGACGGCTGAGGTGTTTGGTAGCAAAATTTCATTTACCCCTGCTGGTGATCTGACTTGGGGCAACAATCAGATTTATTGGTGTGCTCACTCTCATGGCTGCATTTGGTTAAACATCATTGGGGTGGTTTTCAATGCAGCGATGGAAAGAGGTGTTCACAGCAGTACTACTTCTCCTGGATCTGTGCAAAGGGCTGAAGTCAACACAGGACTAGAAAATGAGTGTGTTAAAAAAATTGAGCTCACTGTGGGGCTCAGGCTCCACCCTTTGGCAAGAGCCAATTTAAACACTCGTGGAGCAGAGTCTTTCTCTAGTTTTGGTTTAAAACAGTGATCAGACGTGGAGGTGCCAGAAATCTCTGAGTACTTCCGTGCCAACTCTGCAACTGTTAAAGGATGCAGACTTGGGATAAGGCTCAAATAAACATCCAAGGCTTTTTTTTACTGTCGAATGTCTAAATGAATGAAAGCCGAGCTCCTAACCCCCTGAGATTTCCAGCTTGCTTATTAAACTGAGGAAATACAACAGAGCACAGCACTCAGAGTTGTTTGGTGCTTTGCCTCCCAAACTTCTTCGAATTACCATGTCTCCTTCCAAGCTCTGCTCTGTGATCCTGCCTCCCTATTACCACTGAAGACCAAGAGGAGAGAGAAGCTTACTTCCTAAGTGAGCCCAATATTAAACACATAAATAATGCATCCTTCAGCATTATTTATAATGCAGCAGCATCACTGTGCTATATCATATGCAAGTTCACATTGCTGCCTTTTTATTTTTAAACTGCTTTCCTGCTAGGCACATCCTTCAGTAGGTTCTAACACATCAGCTGTTTGTTTGATTTCTCTCCTCTTTCTGGTACAACTATTAGCTATACTGAGAACTTTTCATGCACAAAGCACAGACAAGGTTTAAATTACACTGCTAGGAGTGTGGTATTATTTGTAATAGAATATAAATTACAGCAGCAGTTGGGTCTGAAAGGGAAAAATTACGTCGAAGAGATATGACCAGTTTGGCTGCAGGAGGAGGTAATGAACTAGTCCAGGCTTAGTGTTTTGGTCTTAATGTTGTACTCAAGAGTGATTAATAATTTATTCCAGAATGCCAACAGCAGAATGTAGTGTTGCACTGGTCAGTCATCCCATGTAGATCAGTCTGGGTTTTTGTCTAGAGAGCGCCTTTGTGTCCTGCACAGGCACCAGGTCTGGAATAACAATACTGAGGCTTATCTTTGTAGGATCAGCTGAAAGCTGTAGCTGAATGTTCCATTTGTTTCCTAACAAGTAGTGTCAGGCTGTGCCCTGTGTTTAACAAAAGCATATGTGCAGATATTGTTCTGTTATGATTACAGTACAATTATATCATGTCTGTAATAGATTACTGCATCTGGCCCTTTCTTGGTGGAGGAAATCAAGCAGGAGATTAGTTGATAACTTCTGAGAATGCACCTAAATAATAATAAGAAAAAATATTAATGGGGGAGAAAAATAATCCTCTCAGTGTTAGCCAAATTCCCTTGCAGCCAGGTGTGGAATAGTCCTGGGTTCTATATGGAAATTGTTGGTGTTTTTCTTCTAGTGGTGAGAACACTTGCAGTTGCTGTGCTCTCCATAAGCCTGCTTTTGGTTTAAAGAAAACAAAGCAAACCCAAACACCAACATCAAAACTCAAACACCCAAACCAAAACAAAATGAACCAAACCCACAAAAAAAAAAAGACCCCCAACAAACAACCCCAATCAAACCCAACCACCCCTGCCAAAAAACTAACTAACCCAAAAAACAACTACAAAACCAATAACCACAAAACCCAAACCAACCAAATGAAGATGAAATGGGAATCAAATTCAGCTGGGAAGTGAAGTACTCTAATTCTTTTGTGCCCTTGTTCTATTGTGCAATCATTTCACAGTCACCTCTGCACGAGGCACCTTCTTGCTGCATTCTGCCCTTTGTTACTGATACAAGTTCTCGGTGTGAGATGTGGTGCAGTGCAGGAACCTTCTTTTGGGAGGGAAATATGGGGCATGTGAAGTACAACAGTGTCTTCTGCAGATTTAACTTTGCTTTTATGTAATACCTCCAAAGCTTATGTGGGTAGGGGGAATCTGCCTGATTTGCTGATCAGTCCACTTTGCAATGTACGCCAGCTTTATGTAATTGCTGCCTGCTACATTAGGACATCGTTTTCCAAAGGATGAGGTAGTAAGACTCAAAATGGTGCTGATGAGTGAATAGCTGCTCCCAGGCTGTGCTGGACATGTGCTAGAGGAACTGAGGTTAAAGGTCTGGGGATCATGCATTGACAAAGGTAGGGCTTCTCTGCTATAGGAATTGCTGATTTCCATCTAGACAGAGTCTTGAGTTTTAATTTTCTGCTTCAGTTTCACTTGAGTATCAGAACTGGATGGTCGAACCCAGAGAGTGGTGATCAACGGCACAATGTCCACCTGGAGACCAGTGACAAGTGGTGTCCCTCAGGGGTCAGTGCTGGGACCAGTGCTGTTTAACATCTTTGTCAGTGACATGGACAGAGGAATGGAGTGCACCCTCAGCAAGTTTGCAGATGACACCAAGCTGTGTGGCACAGTCGACCTGCTAGAGGGCAGGGATGCCATCCAGAGGGACCTGGACAGGCTGGAGAGGTGGGCCCAGGCCAACCTCATGAAATTCAATAAGGCCAAGTGTAAGGTCCTGCACCTGGGTAGGCACAATCCCAAGCACAAATACAGGCTGGGTGACGAATGGCTGGAGAGCAGCCCTGAGGAAAAGGACCTTGGAGTC
>VWZE01009690.1:165741-186562 GCA_013396675.1 Eubucco bourcierii
GTCCCTGCCTATGGCAGGGGGTTGGAACTAGATGATCCTTGAGGTCCCTTCCAACCTTACCATTCTATGATTCTATGAACTTGGTATTAGATTGTTCCTGGACTGTAATTTTGGCAGGAGACATGGTTCCTGAGCATGCATTGAAGCTTTGATGTGCTGTGTTGGGGTCTGTCATGGGTGAAGATGCAGTTCTCAACTCCATTGTGCCTTGGCTTCTCAGAGCAAGAGGAATTGTGTTAATAGGAACTTCTAATGAAACATTTAAACTTTAGGCCACCTAAACATGACTGACAAAGTTTCCTACTGCCTTAAAAATATTTTTAAATAACTTAAAAGCAAAAGGAATGGAGCTGGAAAGGATCTTTCCTTGATCCATAACCTGACTCAAACTGCAGCTGACTTCTCATCATTGTCTCTGGGGTCTCTTCTCTACAAGAATTGGAAGTTGCCCTCTTTCTTCTACAGCTTCTTCTGGACTTCGGTTTCCAATTTTCTGATCACTGACTCCTGATTACCAGCACCCCTTGGTGGTGCCAATCTTTGCCCAATCTCTCTTAAAAAGATATCCTCACCTGGGATGTATGGAGGTAATTTGATGGTGAGGGACACTATTTGCTGCCCCTCCTTGCTGGCTAAAGCTATTACCCCTTCTTCCAATACTGGATGCATTTTTCACTTCTGTGCAGCTTTTTGCTTTTTCTCTGCCTTGAATTTTTGAATCTGGGCAGGCTGTTCTCTGGCAGTGTTTGCTGAACAATGCCTTGATGTGTGATTAATGCCCTAAGGTGCTATGGTAATACAAATAATTAATGAAGGGCTCTTTAATTCTTCTTCATAATAAATGTTATGTGGCATATTTGAAATACAGCTAAGATGAAACCATGTGTACCAAACCAGGCATTTCCACTTACTGTAACTCTGGTGTATTATAACGTGGTTTTATTATCAGTAACTTTCTGTGCCCTGCAGGCATTTAAAATCTGACTATCCTGAGCAGGAATCAGAAAATAAGAGTTGCCAAATAGGAGCTTCCTCCATGGCAACCCCCTGAGTTGTAATATCATGAGGGCTTCCCAGTGCCTCTCTATTCTGCTCACTGGTCTAAAGGCACCAGGCTTGTTCTCCCAGGTTCTTCAGAAATTATCTGTGCCTCCTGTCCTGAAACCAGCATGTGAGGATTTGGTTAACTGCTCTGGCTGCAAGCTGAATGTCAGCAAGCCCCTTTCTGAGACAGCAGAGCACCTGAGGTCATAACAAAACACAGAGCAAGTTAGTTAAGGTGATATCCTCTGAGCGCTTCCCAGCTCTTATGATAAAAGCTGATGTCGGTACAGTTCCAAGCCAGGGCTTAGAGGGAATATTGTGGATGTCAAACCTAGTGAGGATATTTGATTGATATATTTTTATGGGGAAGGCTTTTGCAGTTACAGGTTGCTTGAGTCTCCCTCCTCCTTCTCCTCCTCTGTGTTGAGCAGGTGATGCCAAACTGTTACAGCTTGCATAGATAAGAGAGATTATTTCTCTCTCCCAATAAATAATGTTTCAATTACAGCAGTGCCGGTGTGCTGAGGTACTCTGCATTTTTCACTGTAGTTTATGTTCAGCATGAACATCTGGCTGTTTCAGTGTGTGTGCTGCAGCAGGGGAACTGCTGGGGTGTAACCCACGGCAATGATCAGAGTGGGGAAGAGGAAGCAAGAAAAATCCCACCGCAAAAAAACCTGCTGCCCTGGTGAGGATGGTTGGACTGGGAGCATTGACTGAAGGGTTCCATCACAGACCAAGAGAAAGACTTGTTCTTCACTTCTGAGGTGTTCAGGGCTCAGTTTCCCTTGAGTGCTGCTGGAGAAGGTCCAGTGGAGGGCTATGAGCATGATGAGGGGACTGGAGCACTGCCTGATGTGAAGAGGCTGAGGGACCTGGGGCTGTTTAGTCTGGAGAAGAGAAGACTGAGAGGGGATTTAATAAATGTTCATAAATAGCTGAGGGCTGGGGGTCAGGAGTGGGGGGCACAGGCTCTGCTCACTTGTTTCCTGGGATAGGAGGAGGAGTAATTGACGGAAGCTGCAGCACAAGAGTGCTAAACACAAAGGAGAACTTCTTTATGGTAAGGGTCCCAGAGCACTGGCACAGGCTGCCCAGAGAGGTTGTGGAGTCTCCTTCTCTGGAGCCTTTCAAGGCCTGTCTGGATGTATTTCTCTGTGCCCTGAGCTGGATTGTCTGGTCCTGCTCTGGCAGAGGGGTTGGACTCGCTGATCTCTTTGCATCCCTTCCAACCCCTGACATCCTGTGAGCCTGTAAATGTCCCCCATAATTTTGTGAGGTTTGTCTGTTAGCTTCTTTTTAAAAGCGTGGAAACATCTGATCTTTGGAATCATAGAATCATTTAGCTGAAAAAAAAACTTGATGATCTTAAAGTTCACTATTAACCCAACACTATCAAGTCTACCACTAAACCATAACCCTAATCAGGCTGTTGTAGCCCTTGGCCCACAGTGTGACCTGGAGCATCCCACAGCTGCTCTGCTCACATACTGGGAAACAGTGGCTGGGCTTGCTCCTTGGAGTGAAAAAGTATTGTCCTGCTTGAGGTACCATGCTGACAAGCAGCACAAGTTGCAGCAGGTTGCTTCTGAACTCTTAGTACTTTGCTTTTCCCTCGTCCTTCAACTCAAGTATACAGCATGCATGTATTTAACTTAGCTTCTGAAGAAAGCAAACATCAGAGTAAAAATAATTTTTTTTAAAAAGGCAGGTTTGTTTTTTTTTTAATCTGCCATACAAAGGGTATGGAAATTTGAAAGGGAAGGCAGGCGATAGTATTGGCTGCACCGAGATGGCAATTATAGGTCCTGGGAGGAAGTGTATAAAGCCTTATTGAGTGGGGAGAGCAGAGGTGGCTGCAGGAGCCTGCATGGTGCAAGGAAAAGGCTGGAGGAAACCCTTATCAGACCTGTTATCCTGTCCCTGTCATTCCCATACAGATTAACGAGCTCCAGGATGCCCTTAGCCATGTTCAGACCCGGGTCTGTTTATCCCAAAATAGAAGGTGCTGTCTTGTGCCAGAGTGTCATATTCCCAGGCCAGCAGCACCATTGTGTTTTATTACCCCATTGTATTCAGGGGTTACAGCCAAACTTTTCCTCTTAGCTCCTTAATCACTGTTTTGATGGATGAGCTCCATGAGAAAAGCTGCTCGCGGCCATCTCTGTCACTACATGGATCAAAATGGTGGTTGCTTGGCACTTGCTGAGGCTCAGCTTCCTAATTATTCTTGCACAAGCTCTAGGCAAAGCAAGGGGGCAAGAAGGGAGGAGTAAGGAGCTGGTTGCAGAGTTGGGGAGCAGCTGTATTGGTTCTCCTCTCTCCAGCAGCATGAAGCTGCTTTGCCCTGTCAAACTTTTTTGAACCATGTTTGTGGAATGGTGCTGGGGAGGGTGAAAGGCAGATTGGTGTGTTCGGGAACAATCCCTGCCCTCCTGAACCCCCGTGTAGCCTGCTGTCCTTCCCTCCTTCGCACTGTGCTGCTCGGAGCCTGACAGGAGCACCGTGAATCTGCGGTCTTTAAAGCTGCAGGATGTGCGGTTCCCTCTGAAGGCTCCTGGCTGCTCTGCCATTTCCCCCAGTGCAATCCTGGGGAATTATCCATATCCCTGACAAGAGAATAGGTTACTAATGCACCAACACAGCTGTTTTGACACTTTTGATGAATAACATTCAATACTATTAATTGGAACAATTGCTTTTCATTTAACTAAATCACTAGAATTGCTAAACTAAATTGAAACAGAATGTAATTTTGCCTCGCTCTCCTTTAATATGGGCCTCTAAATGTCTTCTCCCTGAAGAATTAGTAACTTAATCACCTAACAGTGATAACTGTTTCATAGCCCTCAGCTGGAAGGCTTTCCTGCTAAGCAGTATTGCATGGGGGTAGTGTGTTATAACAGGGAACAAATCCCATCTCTTTCCTTTCTCCCCCTCTTTGCTGCAGTATTAATCATACTAAAAATTATTCTCTTCCTCTTTCTTTGTTCCAGTGAGGTCTTTATAGATCATCATAATTTCACACACCCCTCTTTTTTTTTTTTAATTGCATCAATCACTTGGCACATCTAACAGGGTGCACAACAATTGTATCTGTCCATTATGGGAGAGATGGATTTTTACTGTCAGTGACTGGGAGATGGGCTCTTACTTGTTTTCCAATGAAATCCTCAGCACTAGAGCATAAACTCTGAGGCAAAATGTGGTCACTGCATTGAGGAAGGAAGTGTAAAGGTAATTTATTTATTTATTTGCATTACATTCAGTTTATGTGGCTTTGTAACACAGCATGTGCTCTAGCCGGGAGGTTCTGCAATTTCAAGACAAAACTTGTTGCACAAAATAAAAAGTGGAGACTCAGAGAGCTGAAGTCTGCTAACAGGTATAGAATCATAGAATGGTAAGGTTGGAAGGGACTTCAAGGATCATCCAGTTCCAACCCCCTGCCATAGGCAGGGACACCTCCCATTAGTATAGGTTACTCAAAGCCTCCTCCAATCTGGCCTTGAACACCTCCAGGGAGGGAGCAGCCACAACCTCCCTGGGCAACCTGTGCCAGTGTCTCGCCACCCTCACTGCAAACACCTTCCTCCTAACATCCAGTTTCAATCTCCCCTCTGTCAGTTCAAACCCATTGCCCCTTGTCCTGTCGTTGCAAGATCTTGTAAATAATCCTTCCTTAGCCTTCCTGTAGCCCCCTTCAGATACTGGAAGACTACTCTAAGGTCTCCTGGAAACCTTCTCTTCTCCAGGCTGCAGAGCCCCAACTCTCTCAACCTGTCCTCAACAGCAGAGCTGCTGCAACCCTCTGATCATCTTTGTGGCCTCCTCTGTACCCGCTCCAACACTTCCATGTCCTTCCTGTGCCGAGGTCTCCAGAACTGCACACAGGACTCCAGATGGGGTCTGACGAGAATCCCCTCCCTTGCCCTGCTACCCACACTGCTCTTGCTGCAGCCCAGGTAGCTCTTCCATAGCTCTTGTTGCATTAATAGATGGAACTTCTTGTCTACACAAGTCCATTTTACAGCTGGGAAAGTGGAAATCCAGAAATTAAACATATTACCTAAACTGTGTGGAAAATTGCTGGCAAAGCTTGGTTTGCTCATGAATTGTTCTCTGCTTTTCCCTCCAAATTTGCACTTGCTGTTTTTCCCTGTCAGTGATTATTTTAAGTTTTGCAGACCAACCTCTGGAGTTTGTTCAGAGACAGGAAAAGCCACAAGGCTGAATGTTGTTATTATTACTCACATGTACTGAGATCTTGTTAGCAATAATGTTGTTCCACTGGAATAGTTCTGAGTGGGTTGGTAATTGCCAAGAAAAGCCCAGCACCCCAAGGCTTCTGGTAATGCATAAGGCAGGTAGATGCCAAACTTCAAGTTGCCTGATTCTGGTTTCAGAATGGATCTTGTGTTGCTGAGAGATGTCCTCTAGAAGTAGGCTATCCTCCCACTTCACAAAACCAAACTGTTTCTCGTTACTGCCGGCTTGGACAAGTCTGGCAGTGTGAGTCCTCTGAACCTTTTGTCATGGAGCTTCTTCCCTGGCTGGTGTGTAGGACTTGGCACTGCATCCTCCATAGATCCATCATTTCACAACCCCTTTGTTTAGCTTACCATGTACAGGAGTTATTCATTTTATATTCCCTGACTCCCCCAGGGAAGCTGATGAAAATGAAATAACAGTCAAATATAATTTGGAACATTCTAGAGCCCTCACATAAGAGTTTGCCTCCTTAGATGGAATGGCACAAAGTGATTCTATAATCATAGAATGGTAAGGTTGGAAGGGACCTCAAAGATCATCTAGTTCCAACCCCCTGCCATAGGCAGGGACACCTCCCACTAGTACAGGTCACTCAAGGCCTCCTCCAACCTGGCTTTGAACACCTCCAGGGAGGGAACAGCCACAACCTCCATGGGCAACCTGTGCCAGTGTCTCATCATCCTCACTGTAAAGAACTTCCTCCTAATATCCAGTTTCAATCTCCCCTCTGCCAGTTCAAGCCCATTGCCCCTTGTCCTTTCATTGCAAGACCTTATCAATAGTCCCTCCCCAGCCTTACTGTAGGCCCCCTTCAGGTATTGATCTTTGCTACAGATTAATATCCCCACCTGCTTTTTGGGTTAGAGTGAATTAATTCAAATCTACTGCTGGGCTTTTGCCAACGTTTCCTTTCCACAGTTGTAAACTGTAGATGGCAAAAGGCCTTTCCTGGAAGGCAAAGCTGTGGAGATGCCTTCAGGCTTCGAGGCTGTTGATGTGTTGTACCTATGTGTGTCCTGATCACATTGTGATGAATAATAATGAAGGAATGCATGAATTCTAATGAATTTCAGTTGTCAAAGACCTTCAAGGTCATCAAGTCCAACTGTTGACCTAACAGCACTGTGGACATTAACCCATGTTCCAAAGTGCCATGAACCATATGTTTTTTCGAACAGCTTCAGGGATGGTGACTCTACCACCTTCCCAGGCAACCTATTCCAGCACCTGGAGAGCCCTTCAGCAAATAAATAAATAAATAAAAACTATATTAATATCCCATCTAACAATTGTTTTTAATTAATACAGCAGATTTATCTCTCTTTAATGAACGATGCACATATCTATGATGTTCCTGAGGTGCTTGAACACTTTATCCCTCCCTGAAAAATGTCAGGGTTTATTTTTAAATATATATATATATATATATATATACACACCCCTACCTATATATNGTTGGTTTTATTCTCTGTCTGAGCAGCTTTATGAAAAAAAAAACTCTGTTCACAGATAATACAGCTAGGAGTAGTCCCTAGCAGTTTGTGAGCAGTTAGAAAGGGAGCTTCAAAGTGGATTAGGTGTAAATGCTCATTGACAAAGAACAAATGCTAGGTTAAGTAACCTGAGAAAAATGTGGAGAAAGAGTTATAGTATCAAGTGCTTGTATTCATCAAACTACTGGAACCTCTGCTGCTACTGTTGCTTTCCTCTTAGTGGAGCTGAATGAACAAATCTTATGAAGAGCAACTGAAGGAGCTGGGGATGGTTAGTTTGATAAACAGGAGGCTGTCTACAGCTACCTGAAAGGACATTGTGAAGAGGTTGGTGCTAGTCTCTTCTCACAGGTAGTTAGTGATAGAACAAGAGGGAATGGCCTCAATCTGCTGCTGGGTTGGCTTAGACTGAACATTAGGAAATTTTTTTTCCAACAAGAGTGGTCAGGCATTGGAATGAGCTGCCCAGGGAGGTGGTGGTCACCCACCCTGGATGCATTTCAAAATCATTTGGATGTGGTGCTTAGGGATATGCTTTATGGTGAATCTTGCAGAGTAGGGTTATAGGTTGGGACTGATGATCCCGTGGGTCTTTTCCAGCCTGACTGTTTCTGTGAAATCACTGTTGCTGTGGAGCACAGACTGTTACACTGCTGTACTTGTCTGTGAGACAGAACTGCACATTGGTTATGCAACTGGGCATCCAACTCAGCTAAACCAGTTGTTCTGTTCTCTTTTTTAACACTCCGTCTTATACCCCACTCCTGTAGCCTGCTTATATCTATGTGCTGAGCTTTCCTGCCGTGCTATACAGTGTGCTATAGCTGTGAGCATTATTTCAGAGAGGGAATTGAAGCTGGACAGGGCATGAGGAGAAAACTCAGTGAAGCCTGCAATTCTTCTGCATATGGCAGTGATTTACAGAGATTCATTGACTCACAGTCTGGCCACTCACAAGGTATTTCTAAACATAACTTCGTTTAGACCAGTATCTGGGAGGGGAAAGGGAAGTGTGATAAAGCAAATGATGGAAACTTGAAGCTAAAAGTGTTTTGGCAGCTGAGGCCTGGAGTGGTGCTGCTTGAAAGATGAGCACTCTGTGAATTGAGGGCATCTCAGGAGAACTAAATCTGCCTCTTCCAACACAGACTGAGCACTGGCCCAAAGACCCCGGGTAAATAAGAATCAAACTTCACTACAGGACATTTATGTGGCCATGATTTATTGGTACTCTCAAAGCCTTTGAACCTTCTCAGCCCTTTGGGGGAAATGGTGTGTTACAGGGGCTTAAATAAATAAATAAAAAATAAGAAGAAATACATGCCTATAGCTACAGGAAAAACCTCTTGTGCCATTTGTTCCAAAAGCCTTGACACGCTCAGGGCTTTTTCCTGAATTTGATTTTTTTTCTTTCTTTCTTTTTTTTTTTTTTTTTTTTNTTTTTTCTGAAAGGATTTTGGTCAGTCAGCCAGTGCTGTAGGAAATAAAACAACTCTTTGACAGATTCTTGTTTCTCAGTTTCTCTCCCAGCAACTTCCCCCTCTGGTAAAGCGACCTGAGCTGCAGGATTCTGATGGAAAAATCAAACAAACCTGCCGAGCGTGGCTGAGAAGTAATAGAAAACTCCTTGGATCTCAAGGCCGTGCCAGTATAAGTTTAACACAGTGCTGCTGCTTCTCCAGATGTCAAATTTCCTTCCCTATTTCCTGCGATGTATCGCGTCCTTGGTTCATCCTCCTGCAAACAGCCTTTGCTGCTGTCTGCTGGGCAGCTGGCAGCTTCCTCTTGGTGGAGGTTTTCTAACCCTCTGTGCACCCCACTCTGCTGTCCTGCCTGCATTTCTACAACACACCTTATAGCACAAGTGACACAAGCGTAGTCCCTGCCCAAACTTTGGTTTCTTAGGTTTGATCAACAGTAAGAAAAGGCAAAAATTATCAGAGTGCTTTCTGAGGAAATCTTGGCTTTATCGTAGTGTTTGACACCGGTTTCTGCGCTGGAAAGCAGTTTACTTTTGCTTTGTTAACATATTGCAGCCAGTTGTGCTACACAAGCTGGGAGGTACCTCTGTAGCTGGGGGTTTTCATGTGGAAAGCTACAATGTAGGGAAGATCAGAATTGTTTAGGCTGGGAGAGACCTTTAAGTTCATTGAGACCAACCATTAACCCATCATTGCCAGGTCATGACTAAACCATGACCCTCAGTGCCGTACCTACTGTTTCCTTGGGCAGCCTGGTCTAGGGCTTGATGATCCTTTTGGGGAAGAAATTTTGCCTCGTGTCCAACCTAAACCTCCTTTAGGGCAACCTGAGGCAAATTCCTCTTGTCCTGTCCCTTGTTACTTGGCAGAAGAGACCAACACTCACCTCAATCCAACCTCCTTTCAGGAGGCTCTAGAGAGCCAGAAGATCTCTCCTCAGCCTCCTTTTCTCCAGTCTGAACAGCCCCAGTTCCCTTAGCTGCTCCTCTCTAGACTCTTCATCAGCTATGTTGCTCTTCTGTGGGCCCACTCCATCTCCT
The DNA here is from genome assembly GCA_013396675.1 of Eubucco bourcierii. Lineage (NCBI taxonomy): Eukaryota > Metazoa > Chordata > Aves > Piciformes > Ramphastidae > Eubucco > Eubucco bourcierii. The sequence goes on from VWZE01009690.1 coordinate 175,072, forward strand.
TAATGTCCTTCTTGTAGTGAGGGGAAGTTAAGAAAGATGAAAAATGAGCTACACGGGCTACCAGCAGCTCAATTGCGGCTTTTTGGTGACTGGGATGGGGAAACATGCATGTTCTGTTGTGTGTGACGAATAGATGGTTTGAGACATTTACTTGTAGATCATTGTTAAGAAAAAGCTAACTTCTACTTTAAGAAGTGTTTGGCTTCTTGATAGTGGAGTTTGGTACTGATTCCTGTGTTCTGTAGCATTAAGAAGTAGTATCATTTTCCCATGCTCTATTCCTCTCTTTTTACGCTGCTAAAGTGTGGGAGAATAATATTTGGATTCAGTGGAAAGAAATGAAATAGCTAAGAAACAAACAGGCCCTCTGGGAATAGTTAGCTGTTCCTTGTCTGTCTTCCTCTGATCCATCAGAGAGATTTTTAAACTGCACTAGAACAAGTCTGTAATGCCAGGAAGCTGCATAGGTCTAAGGTTGGTATAAGAGTGACTGCGTGCACAGGTCTGTGTCTGGGGGAAGCTGGAAGCAAGGTCAGCGTAAGATGTTGCCCATTGCAACTCCATCTCTCTGGCACTGTCAGCCTGAGGTCTCTGAAAGCCTGCACATACCTGAAAACACCTTTCTTCCTGAAGTCTAGAGGAAATTAAGCATGAGCCAAGGCTCGTAATATTTTATAATAGCAACTGTAATATAACTCTCAGAGATTTTTTCCAAACACCTGCTGTCCAGAAGCTGAGTGTGACAGGGATAGACAGGTGTTGTAACTCATTCTGATCATCCTGGAACTCCAGGCCACACTTCACCTTTCACAGGTACATCTTGTAGGACAATATAAACAGGAGATAGGGCTGGGCTGGAAATGAGTTGCTGCCACTTTGTAATAAACCAGCATAGCTGTTTCCAGGCTTAAGTTTGTCAGAATTTATTGGCAAGCAGTAACTGCAGGAGATAGGTAGTTAAGGCATGGAAATACTCATCTTAGCTCTTAGTCTCTCCTCTTCTTGGTTTTCTTTTCATCAATAACTTCCTAGTGATTATGCTCAGAGGGCTGCAGCAACTCTCCTATGAGGACAGGCTGAGAGAGTTGGGGCTCTGCAACCTGGAGAAGAGAAGGCTTCGAGGAGACCTTAGAGTAGCCTTCCAGTATTTGAAGGAGGATAGAGGAAGGTTGGGGAGGGACTATTTACAAGATCTTGTAATGACAAGACAAGGGGCAATGGGTTTAAACTGGCAGAGGGGAGATTTAAACTGGATGTCAGGAGGAAGTTCTTTGCAGTGAGGGTGGTGAGACACTGGTACAGGTTCCCCAGGGAGGTTGTGGCTGCTCTCTCCCTGGAGGTGTTCAAGGCCAGGTTGGAAGGAAGCCTTGAGTAAGCTGTAGTAGTGGGAGGTGTCCCTGCCTGTGGCAGGGGGTTGGAACTAGATGATCTTTGAGGTCCTTTCCAACCTTACCATTCTATGATTATTTCCAACTGTCATCCCTGTTAACCTTGGGAAACTCCTTTGTTTGTCATATCTTCAAAGTTGCAGACTTCTACCTGCTGGTGACCATCCAGGGTGGAGCAAAGACACTTTGCGTACAACAGAGAGCTCTAATCCTCTTCTGGAGATAATTTTAGATATATTTTTAAACACAGTTTTGAGAAGAATTGAAATTTGTAAGCTTCGAAGAAAAAGGATGGAATGATTGATGGTATGGGAGGTCTCAAAGAGATGTTCCCCATGTGTAGGTGACTTGTGTGGATGTGGGAACCATGCTGTTATGTTTCAGCCACGCATTCTCCTGCCCATGGTTTGTCAGCCTTTGCTGTGTTCTGCCTCCTAGAATTCTTTCAGAAGTTGCTGGTGGGCATGGGTGGGGCCGCTGGCCTCTCCCGGGGGGCGGGGTGTGGGTGGCTGCGTGCATGATGGATGGGCCATAGTTGACTGGGAGGAGTGTCTGTGGTGAGGGGGCTGGCTAGGCACAGTAGTAAGCTCTGCTATCAGCCTTTCATTTCTAAACCCCAGAGACCCTCCCCAGCATGCTGTGCTGGAGCACACCCCCTGGCCTCAGAACAAGAGTGTGTGCTGGCAGTTAATGAGAAAAACTGGAAGCTGGGTCCCAGGAGGTGATTAAACCCCATGAGCCAATTAAAAGGAGTGTAATTACACAGCAGGGACAAGTTGTTAAACAAGCTAGAGGTTATTGTCCTCCGAGTCACTGTAGTGGAACAGCCAAGAAAAGCCTACCAGCAATCTCTGGCAGGGCAGCTATGCTCAGCCTCGCGCTTCTTTTGGGGAGTCTGGGGAGCAGGAGTGGGCCTATGTGGTGTTCTGCCCTTTGTCTGCCTTTCTAGGCATGGACAAGTGCTTGGAGAAGAGAGAGCTGGGAAGCAACTGCCACACGGCTAGCTGAACTGCCTTCATTTAGTTTGTGGAAGGTGTTAGCTGAAGTGCTTCCCATGGCGTTCATTCCCTGTGTTAGGAGAGGAGTGTGGGCAGATCACCTGATCCAGGATCTAGCCTGTAGCTGACACCATCTGGGATGTGTCTGAGGGATGTATCTGCTCTGTGCTCAGCCAAGGTCCAAGGGAGACTGCATGCAGAGAGCAGATAAGGGGATAATTTACAGTGGCCTAGGGAGGAGTAACCCCTTGCATCAGTACAGGTTAGAGGCTGACCTGCTGCAACGCAGCTTTTTGGGAACAGACCTGGATGACCTATCTGGCCATGAGCCAGCAGTGTGTGTTTGTGGCTAAGAAGGTTAATAGCATCTTGGATTGCATCAAGAAGAGTGTGCCCAGCAGGTCGAGGGAAATTCTCTTTCACCTCTTCTGCCTTGGTGAGGCCACATCTGGGTACTGGGTGCAATTCTCTGCCCAGCTGAAGGAGGAGAGGGGACTGCTTGATAGGGTGCAGCATATGGCCATGAAGATTGATTAAGGGACTAGAACACTTAAGAAGAAAGGCTGAAGCTTTTCAGCCTAGAGAAGAAGGATTAGGCTGAGAGGGGAATCTACTCCATGCCTATAAATAGTTCAGGGGTGGGTGGCAGGAGTTTGGAGCTGCTCTTTTACCAGTTGTGCCCAGTGACAGGACAAGAGATTATGAGCACTAAGACAAACACAAGAAGTGCCATCTAAACATGAGGATGAACTTTTTTACTCTAAGCATAGTAGAGTGTAGTACCAGGCTGCCCAGAGAAATGATGGAGTGTCCATCTTTGATGTAGTTCAAAACCCACCTGGATGCTGTCTCAGTTCAACTGATCTAGCTTTGGCTGAGGGGTTGGACTAGATGATCTCCAGAGCTCCCTTCCCACCCTTATCATTCTTTAATAATGCAACTGATGAATTCTGTGCTTTCATCTGCTCATGGGTGTCTCCAGATAAGCAGCATAGTGATACCACTGTTGTTGATGAAAAGGTGCAATGAAACTTTTATGGCTTGGTTTGAGCAGAGAGAAGGAGGAGTTTGGCATTAGCAGTGTTGGTTGCTGGTGCTGGAAGAAATGAGCCTGGTCCCACTGTTTCTGTTCTCTGTGTATTCCATCACAGGTGTGTGTAAACCTTAAATCTCCTCCCACTTGTAGTGGTCTTTATTTGAGAGCATCCTGTGAAGGCTTTAGCATGTGCCTGCAGCTGCTGGAGGAAATTAGCTGAGAGCATTAATTGCCTGTCAGTCCCGTGTGTCCTGACCACTAGGTGACATCAGACACTCAGTGTATTTCGTGAGCGCTTCCAGTGGGAACGCTTCACACTGGACCTGCAAACTCAGGTTTACTCCTGCAGTGCACGGCTTTGGTTTTCAGCCATGTTTGCACTTGAACTCCACAGGATAACAGAAGAACCTGAGACTGGGGATGTTAGCACTGAGCAAATAATTTTTCTTAAGCTGAGAGGTTTGCTCGGGTTGAAATGGAAATAGTTCCGCTCTGTTATCAGTGAAACTTCCTTTGATGGAAATCCTCAGAAATGCTGCATGAATTTGGCTGTGTTCTGTTCTGTGATGTTCACCTGTGTAACCTCTGACCACGAAAATGCTCTCCTGTCAGGGTGGCTGTGAGCAATAGCATTTAAAATGCTTGTTAGAGGGGCAGGGTGAGACCAAACCTTATAGCTCCTCTTACAAAGTCAGAATAGCTGTAAAGGTCTGAAATACTTTTTCCTGTGCCACAGGCATGTTTGTTTCCCCTTGTATTCAGGCTTCAGCCTCTTGATAGGAAAATTAATGCAAGTTTAATTTTAAAGCAAATGTCTCCAGAGGGCAGAAGGGTCACTCACCTGTGAGAAGCAACATCTTGGGGGCTACCTTCAGCCTGGGGACAACACATGTAACCTTACTGACATCCAGGGGGAAGATTGTATCCACTATACCTTTTTTTCCCACCATCCTGGCTGATGATAAAATAGCTCCCATTGGAAAATCCCCATGGAATCAGCTTCTTGATCAAGGTCAAATCCCCATCTTTTGTACTTTTCCTGACCATTATTTCAGGTGATAGATGTGCTATTGACTGGCAGCAATGACAGAGCTTGGAATGATGGGGGAACCGAGGCATATTCAACACACTGGCACAGAGCTAACTCATGCTAATGTTCAATAATCCCATCCTGCTGCTACACTCTAATGGCTGTGGGCTTGATAGAGCCCCCTCATTGAACTGGTGTATTTCTTATGGGCCTGCCCGCCCATCCTTCATGAATTTTTATTAAACAAAACTGTAAGCGGATTGATTTTGTACTCCTTTATTGCATTTTTATTTAATTCCTTTCAATGGTGGAGGCTCCATCATGTTATCTCAACGTAAATCATGCTGGGGCAGCGAGCCAAAAAAATAAAAAGACTACAGGATCATACTTGCACCCAGCGTAAATTTTACTCCTATAGCCTTTATTAGCGTAGATTCATTGATTTTTCTCAAGTCCTCCCCCATTCCCCTCCCCATGCCTTCTTTTGGTTAGACTCAGGTCAGAACTTGACAGTTCTCCTTTATTTAAAAGGAAGACAGGCTCTGATTTTTTTCCTGTTTAATAATAAAAAAGTAAATAAAAGTAGTTTAAGTATTAAGCAAGATCTGGTTTTGTTTTGCACAGCTGAGAAGATAATCATAATGCCACTAAGATCATGGGCAGTCATAACTGTGGTGGTGGGATGGCAGTAGGAGCAGTGTTCTGGAGAGCAGAAAGGAGAGGTTAGCTCTCATGCCATCACTTGGTGACTGTGTGAAAGTTGTTGATTTCCCTTCCCTTCTCACGGTGATTCTGCACTAGTACCGAGCAGCATTTTCTGTCCTGAGTCTCTTTGTGTTGCTTCCTGCTTTGTGGGGTCTTGCTTAACCACTCAAGCAGTTAGCAATAATAATTAATCATCCTTTAAGGTACCTGAAGATGGACCTGATGTCTTCTAACTGGCCTTCCTGCCTTCCTATTTGAGTCGATTAAACACGAACACTATTCCTAAATGCTCCATGTATATATGGCTTTCTGCAGAGGACGGTTGGTAGGTAAAGAAGGCACCGGTAGGTGGCATGTGAGGACGTACAGCACAGCTCCAGTCGTGCTGGGGGTGGGCTATGCATTGCTAACCTGGATTTTTAAAACAGATGATGTTTCCCATAATGCCTTTTTGATTCACTGGCTTCCTGGTGCGCTGCAGGATGTGCCTTTGCCATCCCTTGGCTTCATCCTGTAGTTGGACTGTGAGTAACGAAGCGCAGAGTTCAAAGCTGGTCCCAAAGAAGCTTGTGCTGCAGTGTGGCTTTCTTGCTGCCCCTCATTTCACTAGTTGGTCATTGTCATGCATATTCCTAATCTAGAGGCAATGCTAGGCAGGATTTGTTCTCTCTCTGTTAAGCTATAGATGTTTCATGCAGCTGCACAACATCAAACATGATAAAAACAGAAGTAAAAGGCAGTTAAAATATTTTTCTCCTGACCGATGCATGTTGTGTCCCTGCCCAGTATTAGCTCTTGATATGCTAAAAGTAAAGTCTTGTGCTTTCTCAAACCTGCCATCTCTGTTGTTGCAAACGTGGAAGTTAGTATTGCCTTGCAGAAGTGGAGGTCTTGATTTCCACAGTGGCAGCTTGGCTGGCTAAAGGGCAGTTCTGCGCTGAATCGTGCAGCTCTCATACGGCTCCCGGTCCTTGGGTTTGCATAGACAGCAGGGCTGTGCTCTGTGTTGGGAAATGCTACTCCATCAGGCTGCTGTAGCAGAGCTGCAGCAGTCCCTAGTGAGGTGTCCTGGGCTGAGCAAGCAGGTGCCAGTCTGCTGTGGGGAGAGGAAAGGATACTGATGTGGCTGCCGAGACAGGCCCTGCCCTGTGCACAGTATGTGGGACAGGATGAGCATCTTCTCCCTTCTCTGACTGCAGCCCCACCAACCCTGACAGTCAGCAACAAGGGCAAGGAATGTTCTACTCGTGCTTCTTTGTTCACTAACTGAACATGCTACTTGGACAAAGTGGGGTTTTATGGCCAAGCACCAAATCTAGGGGAGATAAGCCCATGAGGGACTTTTAAGTGAAGATAAAATGTGATAGGATTATGACAAAGTGGACATGACTGGTTTTAACTGCCTATAGTACCAGAAACAGAATATCTGTGCTTTCATGGAAGTGGTTTTCTTCCTCTTCCCTAGAAAACTATTTTCTGTTTACAAGTTCATGGTGAGTTATGTTTTGAAATAACTCTAGTAGTGCAGTGATACTGAAAGTAAGACCACGAAGCGCTGCTGTTGGTTTACAGCAGGAAGTGTTCTGACATGTCTTCGGTGGATTCTTCACGATGATCTCCCACAGGAAAATCATTTGAAGTGGTAGCAGGAGGTCCTTGACTTACCTTACTTGATATCACTTGACTGTTTTGGGTTAAGTTTCACTAACTAGAAATGGGCTTCTGGCCGAAATTATGTTGTGTCAAAGGGGTTTTGTCTGTGAAAATGAGGCACCATCAGCAGAGAAGGATTTTACTCCCTTCATTTCTTCCTCCTTGAACTAAACTAAAGAATGAAATATTTGAAAACGAGTTATGCCTTAGTTTTTCTAGTACTTGGCAGCTTGTTTATCCCTGTGCCAGTAATTGCTAGTCATAGTTTTCCTGGTGGGACTTGTTCAGGAGCAACACAAGAAATCTGCTCTTGCCCCGAAGTACAAAGAGTTTAAACACAGGGCAGGAACAAGTAGGTGATTCACTGGGGAAGAAAGACTGAATAAGAACAATTCAGTGATGTTATGGCTAGACACCTGATCTTTAGGAAATGTTGAACGTTCCCTAAGCAGGCAGCTCTTTTAACATGCTTAAAGGAGAGTTTACAAGTGTTTGGCCAGTTTCTTAATCCAGTTATATATTAGTCCCACGTTGTTTAGCTCTCAGTGCTACCTGTTTATATCTCCCGATGAACTTGATACTGACCTTCAGGCTCAAGGGAGTTTAATTGGATAAGTAGGACAGCATATTTAAGGGATGCCTCAGAAGCAAGCAAGGGGCTCTTCAGCTGCTGCTGGTTTGTTTGATCCTGTCTAGACCTTGCAACAGATACATTCCAGATCCTTGTGCAAACAGATGAATTTGTGATTGAATTCTGCAGGGGGTTATTTGTTCTAAAAACAACAAATGACCACTAGCTTGCAAATATTTCTGGGTCACTTTATTGGTGGGGAGAAACAGAGAAGAAATCATTTTTTTTGGGGGGGGAGGGGAAGCAGAGGAGAAATTGAGGGCAATTGATCCAAGAGCAAAAATAGTCTGAGTGGGATTAATGTACTAGTTGTTTGTGGTGGCCAGGAAAAGAGTGTTTCTTACAGGAACCACAATATTAATCAGAAAACAAAAATGGCAATCTAGAAAGCTAATGACATTCCGGTTGATTTGATTATAACATAATGGTTGTATAAAATTGTCATTTCTAATTTTATTAGAGGAAATAACAGGAGTTAGATCCATGGCTTGGTGATCTAGGAAGAGTATCTGAAACGTCAAGAAGACTCTGAGGCCATTAGAGATGTTCTGTGTTTAGTACATGTCTGGGAAGAGGAAACAGATTGTCTCCTTCATGTTAAATTAGCATGGAGGGACTCAAAGTGTCTTGACCTTTCCTTAACCTTGTATACAAGAGGTTTAGAATGAATTTACAGGTTTTACTCTGTGAGGGGTGGGAACAATAAATTGCTGGCTTGGGCAGGAGAGGGAAATATTTCTAAAAGTCCAAATGGTGGCTGGTGAGAGAGGTGTGATGTGGCTGTTTGCTGCTGCTAACTTGGCTCACCTTTGGTAATTCATGACACAGTCAAACACTTTAACATTTTTTTCATTAGCCCGCAAATGGAACTGTTTAGTTTCTCAGCCTTGTGAGATTTTGGAGTGTTTTGCAGCACTTCTGTGAAAACAAAGCTACAGCTTCACAGGTTTATAATGAGCTTTTTAGCTTTGAATGAGTTAACTATATTGAGTTCCTGTCTTCCTCCTTCTGTCTGCCAAGCTAGCGAAGTACCTACAGGGACTATCTCTTGTCTGATCTGAAACATCTAATTGCCATTGAAACCTATGACTATCTCGGGATGCAAACCAAGGTGAGCATACTGATAGGCACTTACAACTTTGGAGAAGTTTGGGGGCACGAAGCATCTCTCTGTGGAGATGGAATTGTCACCTTAGCAGCAGCCTCAAAAGAGAAAGGTGAAGCTGTTTATGTAGAGCAATAGCAGCATTTTGACTGCAGAAGCTTGCACACAGGTCCCAATGTTGAGGAGCTACCTGTAAGATTCAGACCTCCCACACCTGTCTCGGTGCAGAAATCTCAGTGGATCAACCTGAATTTTGAAACTCTTTGCCCGCATCTTGTCTTTCTCTCTCTCTGTCCTAGAATCTTTCTTACCCTGTAATCTCACAGTCTGGCAAGCTCCATAATAAGTGCAGATAGATGAGTGTGTGTACATCTCCATTAACATGACTGTGCAGGCTAATGATGGGGACCTCCTGCTGCTCTCCGCTTGTTTTCTGTTGATTGTTATGTAATGTTCGGCAGCAGGAGGTAAATTCCTCTCCAATTTTGAGACCCGTTGCAGCATGCAAACCCCACTGTGAGGAGTCACGGTGATTGAGCTTTCGAATCAAGTCCCACGCTGATAACTATAAATCAGGCCTATTATACACTCTGACCGACAGCCGGAAACCTTCCGTACTGCGTGCGGCACAGCAGAAGCTTGGAGCTGCACCCGAGTTTATTTTCTAACTCTGAACACTTGTGTTTTGGAAAGGCTGTGATTTAAATTTGCTGGGCTGTTTGTCTTCATTCAAATCAAGGCCAGAGGTTGCTGTGTGCAGTGAAGGTCAAGCTGATGCTCAGGGTGTGCCTTTGAAGGCTTGCTTGTGCTCCACATGCTGTGCTGTGGGATCCCGGGGGTTGGAGTGAGGGAGCTGGTTTGGTGATGGACTTTGTTTCCAGCTGCTCTTCAGTCATTTTAAGCCAGGCAAGACTGACCTGTGGCTTGGGAAGATGCTCTGAATAAGTTGTTCTGCATTGTTGTGGGGTAAGGTTCTGGAGGACATCAAGAAAAGTGTGTCCAGCAGATCTAGGGAGGTTCTCCTCCCCCTCTACTCTGCCTTGATGAGACCACACCTGGAGTATTGTGTCCAGTTTTGGGCTCCTCAATTCCAGAGAGACAGGGACCTGCTGCAAAGAGTCCAGTGGGGACCCATGAGGATAACTGGGGGGCTTCAGCATCTCCTCTAAACAACCCCAGGGGTCTCAGTCTGTCTTTATAGTCTTGAGAAGAGAAGACTGAGAGGGGACCTGTTAAATGTCTATAAATACCTGATGGATGGGTGTCAAGTGGAGAGGGGCAATCTCTTTTGGGTGGTGCACAGTAATATGGCAAAGAACCGTGGATACCACTTGAACATAGAAGATTCTACTGGTTGGAAGAGACCTCAGAGATCATCAAGTCCAACCTGTTACCACAGACCTCAAGACTAGACCATGGCACCAAGTGCCACGTCCAAACTGCACCTTGAACACCTCCAGGGACGGTGACTCCACCACCTCCCTGGGCAGCCCATTCCAGCAGTCAATGACTCTCTCAGGCAAGAACTTTCTCCTCACCTCCAGCCTAAACTTCCCCTGGCACAGCTTGAGACTGTGTCCTCTTGTTCTGGTGCTGGTTGCCTGAGAGAAGAAAGCAACCTCCTCCTGGCTACAACCGCCCTTCAGGTAGCTGTAGACAGCAATAAGGTCTCCCCTGAGCCTCCTCTTCTCCAGGCTAACCAATCCCAGCTCCCTCAACCTCTCTCCATAGGGCTGTGCTCATAGGCCTCTCCCCAGCCTCATTGCCCTTCTCTGGACATGCTCAAGCACCTCAATGTCCTTCTTCAATTGAGGGGCCCAGAACTGGACACAGGACTCAAGGTGTGGCCTAAGCAGTGCNTTCTACACAACTTTTCAATACTTTCAGAGATACTGCCTCAAACACTTCCCTGGGCAGCCTGTTCTAAGAAAAAAGTAGTCTGCAGTAGTCTCGTGCAGAAGTATTGAGTTTCCAGGTTCGGTTCTCTATGTTGCATCCTGATGCTACAACTATTTTTGATTTAGAGATCAGTGAGGAGTTTTGTCTGGGTAAGAACAAAATGCACATTTGGAAAGCAAAGCACTAGAGGTATTTGTCCTTTGGAATTACTATTTCCTGGTGTGCCTTTGGCTTGGAGTCATTGCAGTTTCCCCACTTCACTGCTGTGCTCCTGGATCTTGTAAAGTTTTTAGAAAGCTTGATTGATTTATAGTGTGCCTTGAAAATGTGTGGCTAGATCCTCAGGTGGTGCAATCTACATGGACATCTTTGAGGTGAGCAGACCTTTGCTGATCTCTGTAACCTGGGAATTTGGCTTGTGAGTGTCCTTAGCAAGTAGTATTATGAGCAGAGGACAACTCCTACATGAAGGCTATATTCAGCTCCTTTACAAAAAGAACTGGTCACAAATTAGATCCAAATAGTTGAGTGACAGGGCCCCAGTATAAAATTTGTGGTTTTATCCCTGTTTAATAGTAAAAGATTAGCAAGCATCCAGGTAGAGATATATGGTTTAGACAGCATCTGATGGGCTAATGATGAATGGGAGCTTGAGAGAGGCTTCAGGGTAGCCTCACATGCATAAATATCACATGTAGGTGACAAGGACACTGGAGGTCACTGAATTATATTTGTACTCATTTATGGCCTTTATCAGCTCTGCACTACTTGGGCATGTTCCCTGCAGGGTAAAAGGAAGCCTGGTCAGGTGTCATTAAGGTTGGAAACCTTTCCCTCTTGACATGAGTCCTAGGCTGCATTGAGAGAAGCGTGGCCGGCAGGGCAAGGGAGGTGATTCTGCCACTTTGCTCTTGTCAGACCCCACCTGGAGTACTGTGTGCAGTTCTGGAGCCCTCAGCACAGGAAGGACATGGAAGTGTTGGAGCGGGTCCAGAGGAGGGCCACGAAGATGCTCAGAGGGCTGCAGCAACTCTCCTATGAGGACA
>VWZE01009690.1:186788-210288 GCA_013396675.1 Eubucco bourcierii
TTGGAGGAGGCCTTGAGTGAGCTGTACTAGTGGGAGGTGTCCCTGCCTATGGCAGGGGGTTGGAACTAGATGATCCTTGAGGTCCCTTCCAACCTTAGCATTCTATGATTCTATGAGCTTTACAGACCTCTTGTATTATGTGTTAGTTCTGTGGAGTCCGTGGTACAGGAATAGATATTTCACATACGTCTGTTCCCATTATTGCCTTTGCCCTGTCCATGTCCCTTTTCTTGCCCTGCCTCACACTGTTTTCAGTACATTTTCACTTTTTGAAGTTATAGGGGGAAAAAAAAAACCTCTCTGATCATCCTGACTTCCTCTCTGCAAGTGGTAATAAATTCACTTTATAGTGTATGTTCTGGTCTAATTGCAGGTTACACACCCAAACCTTACCTATGAATACTTGTAAAATAAATGTTGTAGTCCTGAATGTATTTTACCTTCCAATAGTGTCAGCTAATGAAAATATCAGGAGAGCAATGATGAAAACTTCAGCTATTAGAATGCTCAAACCTACAAAATTAAGACAGTCTCATTCAAGTAAGGGAGACAATCTATCTTAAGAGAATTCATTTAGCCTCTAATGCTACAGTGTTAACTGTAAAGGTTTAAAATGATTATTAACGATAATTAACGTGGCCTCTTCGGGGGTACTGGGAGAGGGGCTATGGGATTAGGAGATAGGCTCAGGGTATATTTACTTCTAACCTTGTCCTTATATTTGAAAGTGTGGATAATTAAAACCTTTCCACTGATGACTGATCTCAAACTTCGTTTATTTGGCTGTCAGATTGTAAGCTGTTGTCAATTAGCATTGGGCTTTGCCATGTTGTGTATTTCAGAGGCATAAGAATAGCAATAAAAGCAAGTACTTGCCTATAAAGCATCTGAAGGTGTTGGAAAGGGACTATGAAGATGCTCAGAGGGCTGCAACAGCTCTCCAACTGAGGACAGGCTGAGAGAGTTTGGGCTCTGCAGCCTGGAGAAGAGAAGGCTTCCAGGAGACCTTAGAGTAGCCTTCCAGGATCTGAAGGGGACCTACAGGAAGGCTGGGGAGGGACTATTGACAAGGTCTTGCAATGACAGGACAAAGGGCAATGGTTTTGAACAGGCAGAGGGGAGATTGAAAGTGGATGTCAGGAGGAAGTTGTTTGCAGTGAGGTTGGTGAGGCACTGGAACAGGTTGCCCAGGGAGGTTGTGGCTGCTCCCTCCCTGGAGGTATTCAAGGCCAGGTTGGAGGAGGCCTTGAGTGACCTGTACTAGTGGGAGGTGTCCCTGCCTATGTCAGGGGGTTGGAACTAGATGATCCTTGAGGTCCCTTCCAACCTTACCATTCTATGATTCTATAAGTTAAAATACAAGCTTATTGCAAACTTTGGTAGACCTCCACTTGAATTTATTTCTGCCACATCATGAAAAAAAAATACAAATTATCTTCATTCTGATGATCTTTGTGCTTTGCTTTCAGACAGATTTTTTTTTTTTTTTGGTGGTTGTTCTTGAGTGAAACACTGTGTGTATGTTTGTTTTATTGTTTTTGTTTGAAACTGTGTTCTGGTTTTCCCTTCATATTTTCATTAAATATTGAAGTAGAATGCACTGGAACCTCAAAGAGTTAGGGCTTGGTTTTCTTTTTTATGTAATTTATTTATTTTTCAAATGTGCAGTGAACTTAAAGTAACTTTATTTACGTATTTCAGCTTTGCTCTAACTGGAGCAAATCCAAGATTGGGTATTTCAAAATTGAGCTTCCTTTTGTTTGGCACAATTCTCATTGAGTTGGTCAGCTCCGTGATAGTTTAAATATTGTTGTAATGCATTTTATGCCCCATCTAACATACAGAATAATGCCATTATGTTATGGGCTCAAAGCTATTAAGGCTGCTGAACTTGAGGTATAGTGGTTTCCTTCAGTAGCTGAAATGAACTTGGCAACCCACCAGTTCCTGCAGAAATTATAGGAATGTACAGGACTAGTCTGCTTCAGACCTGTGGATCAGAACAGAAGGTCATCACTCATGTGCACTGTGGGTGAAAAGGCACTTCAGGAAGCAGGAAAAATCTCAAAAGCAGCCATCTCCTCCCTACTGGCTGAAAAAGATCCACCTTTTTTTTTGATAGCTCTCCATGCTGGAATGTTCTCTGACCATATTTCAAATGCAGGAACGCAGTTCTATTTCTAGAGGAAAACCCTAAATAATCAAGGTTTTGTCAGCTGAGTGACACAGACCAAAGAGAAGCTAAAGGTGAATCAAAAGTGGAAAACAGAATGATTCATACAGGGGGAAAAAAAAACCAAACCCAAAAGTATGTCTTTAGAACCACGAAATAGATTAGATTTGGTTCCTTAAACTATAATTAACAAAGAACATAGTTTACACTGCTGATTGCTACATCTAGTACCTGTGTGTAGAGTGATGTTTCCTAAAACCATTTTGAATGCAGATTTTTTTCCTCAGCACTAACTCTTAAGACTCACAACTGGTGTGTGTACACAGCAGGATCAGTTCCTAATTATCCACAACAGACCTCTCAGCCTAGATAAATAAGGAAATTCCAGTTATGGTAGTGAAAATAAATAGCAGGAAGATGCAGGCTCTGGTACCCCAGAAGGACAATGCAGTTAATGTTGTCTTTTCCCTGTTGGTTGCTGTCTGAGAGAACTGGTCAGAATCCAGTATGGTCTCAAAGCTTACATGGGTACATTAGTTAGGGTGCACTCAAGCAAAATCCTCTGTGTCCTAGCTTCAGAGCAGGACTGGTTTGCACCCAGTCAACCTGGAGCCCAGACAGGGCAGCTTGCAGCTGGCTGTGTCTGATCATTGGATGTCTTTGAGGCTAAACCTGACTTTGTCTCTCACTCAAAACTGGACCTGTTTCTAAATTTCTGGCCCATGCACACATACTGAATAGCTGTAGAAATGTCTGCTCATTCAGAGATAGATTTATCTTTATTTTGGCAACATCAGTCTTCTTTATCTCTAAAAAGTGATTTTTAAAATTTTTGTGTGTGTGTGTGTATCAGGCATATATAATGTTCTGTCTCATTTATCTGAATTCAAACTCTATATAAAGCAAAAATCACATAACATTAGAGGTTGGAAGGAACCTCCAGAGATCAATGAGTCCAGTCCCCCTGCCAAAGCAAGGTCATATATTGTATTTACCAAAGTTACTCCAAGCAGGAATAAAAATAGTGCAGCTCTTCCCATAGTGCTAATATGCAACATTTACAGTATCACAGTATCACCAGGGTTGGAAGAGACCTCAAAGATCATCAAGTCCAACCCGTCACCACAGACCTCAAGACCAGACCATGGCACCAAGTGCCACGTCCAAACTGCACCTTGAACGCCTCCAGGGATGGTGACTCCACCACCTCCCTGGGCAGCCCATTCCAGCAGTCAATGACTCTCTCAGGCAAGAACTTTCTCCTCACCTCCAGCCTAAACTTCCCCTGGCCCAGCTTGAGACTGTGTTCTCTTATTCTGGTGCTGCTTGCCTGAGAGAAGGTAACCTCCCCCTGGCTACAACCACCTTTCAGGTAGTTGTAGACTGCAATAAGGTCTCCCCTGAGCCTCCTCTTCTCCAGACACTTACTGTGCTTAAGTGAGTTATCCTAATATCTGAAGATGAGAGAACTGACAGAAGTATTCTAGGAAAGCAGAAGATAGCAGATTCTGTTTTTCAGAAGTAGTGAGGTGATGTGGGAGCTCTGACATCTTGGATAGTCAGTGCAGTGCAGAGTGTCCCAAACCCCAAGCACTGAACTGGACTCCTGAACCTCAGCTGCATTTTGACCTAGCTGCAAAAATCCCTGAAATGCTAACAGCAGTTAATCCCCAACGAACCCTGAACAGTACCAAAGACACCCCCACCCCTTCCAGACAACAAAAATCCAAACCCCAAAGTTATGCTAGGTAAGGTAGATGCCTTTTTTTCACCCACTGAGCGTTGTGTGGATTGTCTGCTCGATTGCATGAGCCCAAGTCTGCAGGAGTGGGATTCATCTGAGCATACAGACTGTGCCTGAAGCATTGTCAAACAGGCACTCCTGGAAGGACATTTATTGCAATCTGTCCCCACTGGAAGGAAACAACTAGTTTTGGAACACCATTGTTCCTCCTGCTGATCATGGAGGGAATCTCAGTGGTGCTTCTGCATGTAGATATCCCTGTTTAGTTTGCCTAAGTCAGATGAGATGAATCCTGTGCCAAGTAGCTGGCTGAAGAGTTCAATAGCAGGTGGGGATGGGACGTAGCTAAGAGACTGGAGGTCTTTGTGGCTTGAGCACCAGGTTGTACATGTGTCTTCTGGCTTCTTTCATGCATTTGATGTGCATACTATTTACAAGGAGTAACAAGGAATAAAACCTAGTGGCATGTGGTACTGTGGGCTACTTATGAAGTGCCAAAATACGTCTGACCTGTGACTTATGCCTAAGACTGGTGCTGTTGATTCATTTGAGCTGCACATGCATAAACCGTGGTGTGGAACTTGCTCCCAATACAGAGGCAGGGATCAGTATTTCAGGTGCTGAAGTTTCCTTTGAAATCCCCGTGAGAAGGACACTGCAATTAAGGGAGAGAGCAACCAAGCCAAGGCAGATCACAAACCTGTGCACTGTCTTTGAATTACAGTTGTTTTATTCAACTCCCCCAGGCAGAGTAACCAAAGCCTTTTAAACTGTCATCAGACAATTCTTTAAATAGCCTGATTTTGTCACCCCCCCACCCCCAACAAAAGGCAGAAAGGTAACTTTGAAATGCAGAATTTCTAAGATGCCTACTTCCCTCTCTTCTATCAAAGGGAAGAAAAGAGGGCAATGCTTTGACTTTTACTCTGCTACCCTTGATTATTTTTTATGTGACCCACAAAAATACAGTCCAGCCAATTGGTGGGCAGAGACACTGTGATAAAAGGTGTTTAAATACAAGGGTTAATCTGTTCTTCACTCTGCATATGAGCTAGAGAGATTGTGCTCAATTACTTGCCAAGAAGGGGGGAAGCTGCCTGAAAGGAAACAGTTCTGTCTGAAGTTATCAAGCAAATATCTTTCTGTTAAGTCTCAGCTTCATTTTAAGAATGTTCTTTGGTCTCATTTCTCTCATTTCACTGATGCCTGTGCATCACCCTTATGAGCCAGGGGAGCAGGATCAAGTTGTTCTCAGTTGTAGTAAAGCTGAGAGGAAGATGGACACCTTTTCTTGTGTGTATGCTGGCAGCATGGTTGTGGGTGTAGGCACGGTTCTGGGAGTAATGTCTATGCTAGAGGAAGTTTTATTTATTGCAGTTGCTGGAACTAAACCCAAGCCCTTCTAGAGGTGACTAATTGTTTTTTCTTTAATGTGTGATACTTCAGCTGAGAGGTTGCAACATGAAGCACATGCTTAGCTGAATTGGGACCTTGGTAGTGGAGAGGGAACTGTTCTTTAGATTTGGGTACGTGAAGAGCATTTCCCATTAGATCATAAATTATTTACGTTCAGGTCTAGCGAAATCCCTCCTGACTTAGAGTGATGTATGGGAAAGGCAGACCTTTAAACTTAGTTTGGATAATTCCTCTGGTAGATCTGGAAATATTTAAACTCATTCTTGTCTTTTTTTCTTTTTTTTTCTTTTTTTTTAATAGTACTGTAAATTTCGAGAATTTAATTTTCCAAAAATTTGTTTCTTCTGCTCTGTCATACAACTTGAGGTCACAGAACAGACCTGTAAGCACCCAGCGTGAGAGTGGTAACCTGTGTAGCATTTGCACAGCATTTGTCATTGTCCAAGATATCACTTTGTGGCTTGCTGTAGAGGTAGGGTCCATATCAAAGAAAATCACAGGAGAATAGAGCCAAGCAATGGCTTTGAACATGGCAGGAGTACAATCTGGATGCACATCTGTGAGGACAGGTCCCTCTTTCATTCACTCCAGGTGTACTGTTTGGCACCATCCTGTTACATGTTGTGGCTGTTCTGCTTTTGTCTTGCCTTTGCTGCTGTTTGCTGTGAAACCTCAATCAAAATGGTTAGTTTAGGCTGGATGTTAGGAATAATTTTTTTTCATTAAAAGTGTTGTCAAGCCCTGGACCAGGCTGCCCAGGGAAACGGAGTCTCCATCCCTGGAGGGATTTCAAAGCTGTGAAGATGTGATGCTGAGGGACATGGTTTAGTGGTGACCCAGTAGTGCTGAGTTAATAGTTAGATTGGGCTATCTGAAAGGTCAATTCCATGACTCACTGATCTTTGAGCATCAATTTGTCAATCAAAAACAGGTAAGTGTGTCCTTACCTTGGCTATCCCATCTGATGATTTCATAGCACTGTAGAGAGTACAACACCACAAAGTATGACACATTGCACATTTTCAGGACCCATCAGCTTTACAGATCTCTCTTAAAAGGAGAGATGGAGGGAGCTGGGGCTCTTTTAGCTTGGTAAAGAGGAGATTGAGAGGTGACCTTATCCATGTTTATAAATATGTAAAGGGCGAGTGCCAGAGAGGTGGAGCCAGGCTCTGATGGGTGATGCCCTATGACAGGACAAGGGGCAATGGGTGGAAGCTGAGGCATAGGAAGTTTCATTTCAACATGAAGAGGAATTTTTTTTCCTTGTGAGGGTGACAGAACACTGGAACAGGCTGCCGAGGGGAGTTGTGGAGTCTTCCTCTCTGGAAATATTCAAGACTTGCCTGGAAGTGTTCTTGTGTGGTTTGGTATAGGTGATCCTGCTCTGTCAGGGGAGGTGGGCTGGATGAGCTTTTGAGGTCCCTTCCAGCCCCTGACATGCTGTGATTCTGTGATCACTATTGGGAAATTCATGGGGCATGATCAGACTTCGACATTCAGTGTGAGGTCAGTTCAGTCCCTGACAGCAGGGTGCTGTAATTCCGAGAGGAAGCAGCACTGGACTCCTTGAGACAGCAGTGATTTTTCTGTGTAGCTGCTCTCTGCCATCCAGCTGTGTCTGGGGCCTTGGGGCAGGGTGCAGCTTGGTGCTGAGTGTAGTGGAGACCTGTGCTCTGCACTCACAGATGTCTGGCTTGCAGAAACTTTCTCCTGTGGCAACATGCAGCTGTGCCTGCTCTCCTCTTCTTTGAGCCACATAACAGACACACAGGATGGGAGGTGTTAGCTTGGAAGAACTTTAAAAGAAGTGGAAATGAAAGGTATTGTGGTTTGCTCTACTGAGTATGTATGGATCATTCCTGGTGTGTCTTCTGGGTTTTGAGGACACCTACTGCTCTGTAGCTTCCAGATTATTAGTGGTGTAAGGGCTATGCCAAGAGTCAGAATATGTTTTTTTCGCTTGTAAAGCATCCCAACATGGCAGTACCAACATAAGGAGAGGAACACTACAGCAATTCTTTTTCTTTAAGGCTGAAAAGGAATTGCAAATAAAGACAGAAGTGGGAATTCATATGGAGATATCAAATCCAACTTGCTGGAATGTGGTGGAACAAGACATTTTTCAATCTAAGATTTTTTTTTTTCTCTAAATCAATGACTCTTCTACCAGAAGTTAAAAATTTGAAGTTTAAAAAACCCCAAACCTTTTAGAAGATTGCTTTATGCTTTTGTCCAATTCAAAAGCATGCATGTGTGTGAAACCTGACTGGAGTTTAGACACCAACCATCTATGTCACAGGGCAGTGACATCATATGTGATATGGATGTTTCTGGAAGTGTTTTAGGCTTCTAGGTCACCCAAACAGATTTTTAAATCTGTTCCTTCTCTTTAGAGCTAAATTGAACATAATTTGCATGCTCCTTATTTTTTGGAGGACCTCTTAAGTTTTTAAAACTTTAAGCATGCAGTATCACAAAGAAATGGAGGAGAAAACTGCAGGAACTTTAAAACCCAGATAATTTCAAACCTCTTGTTTCTAAGGAGTATTCTGCTATGAGCTGTCGCCAGGTTGATCAATAGCTGACCAGTTGTTGTGGTAGTCTTAAGCAGGCCAAATTAGGCTTGTACATGTCTTAGTTTGCCCAGGCATGTTTTTCTGCTCTCCCTCCTACTGTTTTGGGGAGAGCAACTGCAGGAAAAAGGACAAAGAACCTGGAGCCATTAAGTCTGGGGTCTGTGGCCTGCCCAGCAACTGTGGTAAGCAAGGTGCACAGGGTTGCCTTGTGCAAGGCTGTGTTCTGCCCAAAGAAGGGTAAAGCAAGCCTATGGCTTCATCCAATATGGTCACACCTTGGCTAACTGCCATTGGATTGGCTATCCTGTGGCCAAAGGCCCATTAGTCTCAGGCTGTATCGGATAAAAGGAGATGAGCAGGGAGCACAGCATGTGCTTTGCCGTTCCAAGGTGTGTCTGCTGTTGCATCCCTGCCTGCTGCCTCACTGATCCTGAGCTGAGGCTCTGATCCCTGTCACGCGTTTGGCCTGCACAGCCGGCGTGACACTGTACCCAGACTGCACACCGCAAGGCATCTACCTGCACCTGAAAGCCTTCTGCCTGGGGGAAACCTTGGAGGTAACATTAATCATCCAGAAAGCCAGGACCAGGTCAGAGATTGTCTGTCTCCTTTCTCCAGCACCCAGAAGCTTGGGGAAACTCCAAAGCCTCTAACGGCTACCGACAGCAACCCTGCCATGAGCTTTGGGTACTGTCAGATAATGTTTTTGTGAGTAAATACCAAAAGCCTCTTGGAATCAGTAATTGTCTTCTGCCATAAGCAGAAAGTTGCTCCTTGCATCCATTTGGTGAGCAAGTGTTGTACTGACAGCAAGCGGTACACTGACCACAAAGCTTTCTCTGTCAGTTTGACCAAGTTCAATTAATGTATATATTTAATAGTTATTTCTAGATCCTATTATAACCTGTATATAGTTTCCATAATGATGCAAGAACTTACTATTATTATTTTGGTGATCGGGGTACCATGAGTTCTGAATATCAAATATCAATAAACTATATTAATATTTTTAATTACCGTCTCACAGTAATTAATCACCCCCTTCCACTAGACCAGTAAATGATGATCCCCCTCCAATGAAAGGAAAAAGAGTTGCCTTACCCAGTCCCTGGCGAACTGCTTTGCATCTTGGCCCTTCTTCCTCACGCAGTGACAGGAAAGCGGGTGCGCTGAGCTTCTTCAGCGGAGAAGCAGAGGATGCTGTCACCCAGTATTTCCCCTTGACCCACCTTTCAGATGCCCAAGTTCAGACCTGTGCTGCTTCACATCCTCCAAATGACACAGATGGCAGGATAGAGCCAATCGGAAGCACTTGATAACAAAATGGCAATTCATTTTGTAATTCCTTCAGTATTCATGCTAACAATACTGCTCCTGATGGGCTCCTTGGGTATGAATGTAGCTTTCAATATGCAATTCCACAGGAATTACACCACTGCTCTGCTCTCATTAAGTCTGCTTTATTGTAAAGTGTTGCTGAGAAACCCTCCTATTGCTGGTACAGGACAACTGCTTTACTTCACAGAGATGCCTGATTTCCAAAAGCTCCTGTGTGTGTTTCTGCAGGGTTTGGTTTTTTTTTTTTTAATACTCTCTTTACACTGCATTATCTCACTTTGTTTGTATTTTGGACGCTAATGTGATGTGTTTAAGTATGGAAATTGCCATAATGTGAGGAAATGAGATGTTAAAAATAGCTATGGGGAATTGGAGAGTGAAGTGGGGGTACAGTGGCCAGCATTGGAGGAGGCACTTTTGGATCCAGAATTTCTCACTCCATCTTTCTAGCAAAGGTAAATCTCTCCCTGAAGTTAGACTCCTGAAAAGAAATCTGATTATAAGCATTGCTTCTGTGGGTAAAACAGGTTTTACTTGCTGACTGCAGGTGCAAACTGTGTTTTTAAAGACACCCAGTGCCTGCTGATCTGCAAGATGGGGATTCAAGGCTAGCACACCCTCACCCCCAGCGGAACTGTCGTCTACAATCTAGAGAAGCAACTGGCACCCATTCAACCTAGCTGCATGAAATCAGCAATCCTAATTTGAGTCACAAAGGGAGGTCCTGATTTACCTACCAGAGACCTACATTTTGTCCACTGTTGACAGCACTAGGTCTTGCCCTGAGACTACCTCTGGAGCTGTGACTGAACTGCTTGAAGGGGCTTGAATAAAAGGTCAACTCCAAACAATGTTAATCCCTGATTTTTAGGGTCTATTTACACTTTTTCCATCCACTTTTTTGAAAAGCTCTGGTTGAAAAAACTCTGGATCAGTGTGATGAGGTTTAAATAATGAGATGCATGTAGAAGAAATTTTGCTGAACTCATGGATGTTTTCAGTTGTCAATTACAGATGTCAGCTTCTACTCAAAGCCTTAAAGGTCATTCACCTATGTTTGAGTGGATGGGGTCAATCATTCCTCAAACAACTTGATGCCAAAATAGTGAGGACAATATCAGCTCCTTTTCAGGGAGCCTGTCCTTGCTACTGCACAAAGTGACAGGATGATAGGACTTGTCCTGTCTATCCAACCTTCATTTCCATTACCAAAAATCCCAAGTTGTTTAACTTGACTCTGTCTTGTTAATCACTTCAGTTGCCTTTGGAGGTCTGAGTGTGTTTACTGTCTCTTAATCATATGCTGGAATTAATCTTCATTTAGATGGTCTCTCACACGAGTGCTGTAAGTGGACAACACATGCATTTCCCTAGTTCCTTCCCTGGGTTATGTTATCACACATCAGCATTACAAAAGACATACAGAGCTCAGCAGCAGGGTTGGTCATTGCTGCTAGGCTCTCTCCTATGGAGAACTCAAATCCAGGTCCTCTGTTCACCATCATCACCAGAGGGCCCAGATGAATGCTGATGATGGTTGTAGGGCTGGATATCCCTTAGTACTTCTGCCTGGTGGGGTCATTGATTGCTCTCTGCTGCATCCTCCCATGATTTCATGGACCAGAAGTGAGGCTGTTCCCATAAGAAAGAGGCTCTCAGCTGCAGCACTTGGGGGTGATGTTCTGGTGATTGATGGGTATTCAAGCTGTGAGGACTGTGGGCTTGTTTGTGTAGCACTGGGAAGCATCTGTATCTGGCCTCCAGCCCCAGAGGGTCTGCATGAAAGCCCTGATAATCACAACATGTTGCTTATTGGCAGTGGGGCATTAAAATCAGTTCTAATGAAGGGTTCTCTGTTGTCTCTTGAGATTTGCCTGTCACACCAAACCCTCCTCCATCCAGCTGGGAGGAAGCCTGGGGATGAATGTGGCAGACACAATGAGGCCCCCATGGCCCACTGCTGGGTTGCAGATTACCATATTAATGTGCAGCGTCCCAACTGAATGCTGGGCAAAGGACAGTACATCTTTAATTGGAAATATAAAGGGCTGCTCATGGCCTGGCTTGAACTGGGAGGATTTATGTCTCTCCCCCTAGATGGGATTGAAGGGAATGGTATGATTCACTGAGCGGCGTGCACAGTGCCTGATTTACTGCCCATCATTTACATTCCACTAAAGTCAATCAATGCCGAAGGTCATTCCCAACCTGAATTTTTTTTTCCACTTTAAATCTCTTTTTGTCTCAGACTTATGGTCAGGCTGGGTGAGACACTTGGCAACGCAAGCTGCTTAGGAGGTTGTTAATTTTAATTCTCTGATTAGGAGAAAGGAGACTGTGAAAACAAAAGAAACCCAGAAAATGCTCATGCATCCACTGAAGGAGTCGGTACCCATGATAAACTCGGCAGACTCAACAAATGGCTGTGTTTGTTCTAGTAAATCTCTGCTTCCATGTTTGTCATGAGGCTGATGAATTCCTTATGCCCTGGGTCAGCAAGGCAAGTTCTGCCAGCTCTGCCAGAGTCATCTGTTTGGCCATGTACTTAAATTTTTGGCCTGCCCCGTTTAGATGGTGGGTGAAGACCTGAAAGATGACATGAGTTTGATAGCCTTTTTCCTCCCAAAGGTGCTTTGAGCACAAGTAACCTTAGCACCCTGCATAATGCATCGAAACTCTTCTGACGTTTCCGTAATGAATCATCTTCCAATAAGCTGGGAGTCAACTTGCATTATACTGGCAATTTGTAATAGAAAATTAGGACCAGACTTTTACTTAAGGTGTGCAGGCTGATTCCCAAATCACACGTGTAACTCAACCTGCAACCTTGGAAATGGCTTGTAAGCAGTTTGACACAACTAAACACGAAGCCTGTTGATTTGCTTGTGTACTCTTGTGCCTATGATTATGTGGTTTGGTAAGCTTCTTTTTCTCTCTGAATTCTCACTCAATTTATTGTCAAATGATGATAATAGAGGGTGTTTGGTTTTGTAAGATGGGAGTAAGCAGGGGCCAAATTGTGATCTGCTGGCTTGGTTCTTTTTGTAATCTGTCTTTGAACAGGTAACAGAATAAACGTGGGCATCAGTCTGAATTAAAGTGAAATTTCAATGGCTTTGGAACAGTGTATATTTAATGGGCCTCTTCTGGTGTCAGTAGTGACTCTGGAGACTCTGTTTGCTGTGGTAGAAGAGGAAGCAATTTGAAAGGTGTGTTTTATCAGGTAATTTTTGATATGTAGAGAGAGAAGCTTTAGTGAATATTTTAGCCTGGCTACTTCAACTGTTCTGTCTTTTCTCTTTCCGAGTTTTGACATTTCGATAACTTGTTGAAAAATCTTTTGTTGGTGATTTCTCCTAAAAGTAACAATTGGACTGGGAATTCCTCTGCAGCTAATAAATTGGTTTGTGTGAGGTATAGTGTGTGCTGTGTTCTGCAGGATGCAACTGGTGGATTGATGTAACTAACACACGAAATACAAAGCAGCGCTTATGTATTTTACTCACAGCTAGTAGCAGTTAAATACCAGCTACACCAGATTAATGTAGGTTGGTTTGTGTGGGTTTGTTATTTGATGAATGCTTAAACAAATGGTTTGATTCCCATGGGATTAGAGGACTTCTAAGAGACTTTCTTTGCTGGGATGGACTAGTGAATAGCTTCTTATCCTAATTGGGTTGCTTGCCTGATTAACTCACAAGAGCAACTTATTGGTGACCTAAGCCACTTAAACACTTCAGAAGATTATTGCGTCTTAACTGTTCTAGGGTCATCTTAAAGCACTTAAAGCATTTACTGACATCTCTAAACCATTTAGAGCTGCAGGGCTTACCTGCTAGTTAGAACTGTGACTGGAGCAGTGAATAATCAGCAGACAGAGCAAGAGAGCACATCAGATAGCATGCTGTCACCTCTGACAGCAGCTTGTGTTCAGCTGTGGTGTATCTGTACTGCAGCACCAGCAAGCAGAGTCTCAGAGATGATCCTTTGCATCCTTTGAGTCAAAACAAATTTTGAGCAGAGTAGTGTATGTCCAAGTTCTGCTTGATGTTCACTGTGTGATGATGTTGGAACTGTTTCCAGTTCTCCCTTCTCTATTAGTTGTGCCTGACAGCACCACACGTGTTTGTGGCCTCCTGGAAGGCTGTGTGGTGTACAAAGCAATTTCTCTGCTTGGAAGGGTGTTAATATTATATAACAGGAGATCATCTTTGACATCTTGACCCTTTCTTTACCAAAGTGCTCCTCTTCTTATAGCACTGTAACTAACAGTGTGTTAAGCTGCATGTCAGATAATGACTTTCATGCAACCCTTCTGCTTCATAGGTGACTCAACAAGCCTTGCAAATCGCTTACTAAAGGTAGCAACAACCCAGCAATCTATTAAACTGTGCACACAGTTGACACCAGCTCCGTAACCATGTGGCTATAACAGACCCACAGAGCTGGCAGAGGGGAGATTGAAACTGGATGTCAGGAGGAAACTCTTTCCAGCGAGGGTGGTGAGACACTGGCACAGGTTGCCCAGGGAGGTTGTGGCTGCTCCTTCCCTGGAGGTGTTGAAGGCCAGGTTGGAGGAGGCCTTGAGTGACCTGTAGTAGTGGGAGGTGTTCCTGCCTATGGCAGGGGTTGGAACTAGATGATCCTTGAGGTCCCTTCCAACTTTACCATTCAGTGATTCTATGGTTTCTTCACAAATATTATTTTGCAATGATGATGTCAAAGCTGTTTGGATAATGTCTGTAAGTGGTGCCAAACTATGCTCTAGATAATGTTTTTTAGCCTCTTTGCCTGTGAAAGTTCATAGTGACACATAAATATTAAGAAAAACAAATGGGAAGATAAAACAGTAAAAGGAATCTCAAACTTTTATCTCAGTGAAGCTCTAATTTATTCTTCCGACTTATTGCAATAAACCTGTTTAAAGAATTGAAAAGTAAGAGCAAAATAGTAGAGTAGCTGTCTGTAATTCACCTAAACTCAGGTGCATAAAACCTGTAAGTCTTTGGCAGTTTGGACATCAGTGATGTTATTTAGAAATATACTCACTTTTCCTGAGGAAAATTAAGTAATTCTGTGTTGCAAATTCTATTTCAGTCCTGTGCTGTGCTGCTTTTTGATTCTGTGTTGGTGGACTCTCAAAAATGGGGAAGTGTTGCAGTCAGTTATTTGGTGATTTCTGTTGCATAAATATACAGCTTTCACCTGCAGTGAAATTAATATAGCTAGAGGACAGAAAGGACAAATTAAGATGAATGCTGCTAACTTTTTTTGGTATAATGTTGGAAGGGTTGCACAGACACTTGAGTGTGTTAAAGTGCCTGGTATCAACCAGGAGTGTTGGCATTAAATGCCAAATGGCTGTGCCCTAATGCTCTTACCTTTTTGCCTCTGAGCATGTGACAACCATCTGCACGTGTCTGGAGAATAAATCTTATGAGGAGTGACTGAGGGAACAGGGGCTATTTAGTTTGAAAAAGATCTACCTGAAAGGACACTGTGGAGAGGTTGGTGCTGGTCTCTTCTCACAAGCAAATAGTGATAGAACAAAGAGAATGAGAGACTGGGTAGATTTAGACTGGATATTAGGAAAAAAAAAATTCCCAGCAAGAGTGGTCAGGCATTGGAATGTGCTGCCCAGGAAGGTAGTGGAGTTATCAACCCTGGATGAATTGAAAAGTTACTTTGGATGTGGTGCTTGGGGATACAGTTGAAGGTGAACCTTGTAGAATAGGATTCTTGGTTGGAATTGGTGATCCTGAGGGTCTTTTCCAACTGGGATATTTCTGTGATGAACAGCAAATGTAGCTCCCATCCACAGTACCACCCTGTAGCTATGGTCTTAAAATCAACACATTCATCTGAACAACTTTATCACAGGTCTATTCTAGAAAGTAGTTTTGCCAACAGTCCAATCTACAATGCAAGCTGACAAGGAAACGTCTATAAAATGCACATTCACATGAGAACTGTGATTTGTGCTTTAATGCAACCTTCCTGCAAGAAACTCTTTGGACTACCATTTTAAGTACAATCTTTAAGAATCCATGTTAAATCAAAGTTATTAATGTGCTTCCCCTATTAATGTGATTCTGGAATTAAGCATCTCCTTTTCTCCTCATCAAAACTGCAAAGAGTGTATGAAGTGAGCTATTCTGGGTTGGCTGTGGATTAAAATTCAGAAGGGTGGTTATTAGCTTTTGATATTTTCTTGGAAGTTGATGCTGTTCTTCCCCATTCCCCTTCCCTGAAGGTTGTAAAGAATGCTGTGCTTAGCAGAATAATAAATAAAATAAACACCTGCCCACAGACTGGTTCAGTGATTGGTACCACAGAAGAAATAGGGAGGAAAAAATCATAGAATGGTAAGATTGGAAGGGACCTCAAGGATCATCTAGTTCCAACCCCCTGCCATAGACAGGGACACCTCCCACTACTACAGGTCACTCAAGGCCTCCTCCAACCTGACCTTGAGCATCTCCAGGGAGGGAGCAGCCACAACCTCCCTGGACAACCTGTGCCAGTGCCTCACCACCATCACTGCAAACAACTTTCTCCTAACATCCAGTTTCAATCTCCCCTCTGCCAGTTCAAACCCATTGCCCCTTGTCCTGTCATTACAAGACCTTGTCAGTAGTCCCTCCCCAACCTTACCATAGCCCCCTTCAGATCCTGGAAGGCTACTCTAAGGTCTCCTGGAAGCCTTCTCTACTGCAGGCTGCAGAGCCCCAACTTTCTTAGCCTGTCCTCATAGGAGAGCTGCTGCAGCCCTCTGAGCATCTTCATGGCCTCCTCTGGACCCACTCCAACAGTTCCATGTCCTTCCTGTGTTGGAGACTCCAGAACTGTACACAGTATGCCAAAGTCCTCTTCCATGTGTCTGATGGTCATGCTTAAGAAAAAAAAAAAAGCAGAAACATGTCCATGTGACCATCTTATACACAGCTTCTGCTATGAAATCTGAGTTCTTTTTGGGAAGCAGTGACAGATCATGAGTTCCCAAAGGATTCAACAGCTCTTCACATGGCTGTAAGCTTGGAGAAGGCACTATGTGCAGAAGTCACACACAGGAGAAGACAAGACCCACAGCTCTGTGGACATGTGTATACTCTCTTCAGTTCCATAAAGTGGGAATGATGACATATTTCTATCCCACAGAGTAGTAGTTGTTTTTGAGTCCCTTGTAAGTAGCTAAGGGCACAAAATTCTTGCTGAACACAGCAAAACAAAGGCAAAATAATCTTAAACATTAATGACACCAAATGCATTATACTTTAAAAGTATTGTTCAACTAGGAAACTGCAAATATTTTGCTATGGAGTGTCTGGACCCTGGAAAGACTATGCGAGAGAGTATTAGCCATGCTTGTCATTTATGGCTCAAGACCACCCAGTGAGCTACTGTTAAAATGGGGAATGAGTTGCGGGAGTTTCCTTTCTGAAGGCTGTATTACATCTTGCCTTGTCTCTGTGTGGTCACCTATGCTTGTGTAAATAATGAACAGCATCCCCTTTTGCAGAGAAGTAATGAGACAGGATGCAAGCAGTAAAGAGTCAGTCCCTCTATGTCCCGTTCCAGGCGACTCACAATGTCTTTCTGGCCGTGTTCACCACACAAGGACAATGCTTTCCTTCATTGCCTTTCCTTATGTCACTCTCTTGTATTTCTCCATTTTCCTCTCATTGCAGTAGACCAGGGTGAACAGCTGTAACCACAGGGAGAGTAGACAGCCAGCTCTTACTGGGCAGCTGAAATCTCAGCTCTTACCACATCACTTTCCTGGGTATGTAAGGAAGTTAAGGTTAAGCTTAAATGGAGCTTGAGGTTCAGCGTTTCCATACATTCAGATAGGATATATCTCAGGACATGGCAACTGCATACCAAGACCATGTGCAGTATTGAATACAGCAGAGAGACAGAAAAAGGCAGTTAGACTACCTTACTGGCACAGGGAGTGATAGCAGCTTAAGTAATGAGTTCTCTTATTAACTTTGAAAAGCTACTGTTATGGATGCATCTAATCAAGGATAAAATCCTAAGGCAAATTATCTTCAACCCACGTATTTATTTCTTTGCCATTTGCTTCTCTTCTGTTTGGATGCAAGATTCCTTGAGATTAGCATAATCCTTTGATTGTGTATGGTGTCCTTACCAACGTAGACAGAAAAAAAGAGTACTGTTAAGAATCTCCTCCCCAGATTTCCTCTCTCCTTGTAAAGATGATCATATATTTCCCCACTTAGAGGTTTCTGAGCAGCCTTCCTTAACACAGGCTCCACTTGAACAGTAAATGAGCTTGCTGAGCCTATCCTTTTCTGTCAGCCTCTTTACTTCTCTGTGGATACTCATCCTCTCTGCTGTTCTACATTTCTATGTCCTCCTTAAATGTGGCTTCTCATATTTGACCGTACCAAAGGCTGTTTAATTTGTGCTCTGTTCCTGTGTGTGCTAATTAGCAATCAGACTCTTGAAGAGAAATTGTTCTAATGATTTACTTGGAGTGCATGCTCAAATAAAGCCACATGCTCTCAAATAAGCAACATTGACTCTATATTAGAGACCTTTTTCTTTTTTTTCCTCTCTTTCCCCCGCCTCCCTTTGCTAGGGACCACTTCAACATTTTGTGGTGCAGAGTTGTTGTGAAAACACAGAACTGGCTAATCGCCTTACTTCAGGTCTGCTTTCCTGTTCTCCACTTCCATCCTTCATAGTCTCAGTGCAAATATGTCAGGTGGAAGAGTCCTTAACACTGAAAAATCACTGTTCTGATTGGACCTGAATCATATGGATCAGCCGTCAGTGTTCAATGAGGATGAGCTGCTGCAGTTCAATAAGCAGCAGAGGTAGGAATGACCTCGATATGGGATGCCTATCCATCACAGGGTGATTGATGGTAGGCCCAGAGGTACCTGCTAGAGTAAAAGAGCCACAAGTAAAAAGCTTTGAGTTCTTTACTGGATAGTTTGAAATGCAAGAGTTGTCTTTGCTGTTTGCAAACAGTATTTCAGATTATGGCATTGACACAATACTGAACAACAGGCCAGGAAAAAAGGCATCCCTGTACAAGCCTTCTTAGACAGTAGCTTTGAGCTGTGCCTTTTATGAGCTCTGTTTTAAATTCATGAATCACATTTGTTGGTATCATTCAAGGTTACTGTCCTTGGCTTATCTTGTCTTTGACTAAAGAACTTGAGTATAGTGATCAGTTTTGGGCTCCCCAGTTTTAAGAGGAACAGGGATTAGCTTGGGAGAGTCCAAAGGAGGGCCACAAGGATGATTAGGGGACTGGAGCACTGCCTGATGAGGAGAGACTGAGAGACCTGGGGTTTTTAGTCTGAAGAAGAGAAGACTTACAGGGATTTGATAAATGTTTATAAATATCTGAGGACTGGGTGTCAGGAAGAGGGGGAGCAAGCTCTGCTCACTTGCTCCCTGGGATAGCACAAGGAGCAATGTATGGAAGCTGCAGCACATGAGGTTCCACCTCAACACAAGGGGGAACTTCTTTACTGTCACAGAACATTGGAACAGACTCCCCAGAGATGTTGTGGACTCTCCTTCTCTGGAGACATTGAAGGCCTGTCTGGATGCCTTCCTGTGTGACCTGAGCTAGATTGTATGGTGCTGCTCTGGCAGGGGCTTGGACTTGATGATCTCTTTGGGTTCCTTCCAACACCTAACATCCTGTGAGAATCTGGTAAAATGTGCAAGTTGAGAGAATACAAGAGCAGCATGACATTTTCTTGGTATGAGGAAAGTGGGAACTAATGGATTGGTTGAGAATTTCCTGCAGTCCAGAAAGAGGACAAGAGGTGGATAGTGTTTGGAGGAGTCCATGTCCTGGTCTTGCCCAGAGGGACAGACATCTTCTCCAATAAGCAGACAAAAGAAAAATGCATTTATTTAAACTTCATTCTTTCCTTGACTGCAGACTTTGAAGGAATCAGATCCTTTGGGGGGCAAAACTTCTTCATCTCTCCTCTCTTTTCCATGTGACGTGAGTCAAAATACATAGTCTTACTTCACAATGCAAGTAATGACACTTCACCCTTCCCCAGTTACATCTAATTAGGTTTGTAGATACAATGGGATAAATTAGTCATTGATGGATTTATGCCTGTTATTGATCTTGGAATGTCGGTCATGGAATTCGTTGACCATCCTAAAACTTTCACCAAATCCTTCATTTCCTGTGTTACCAAAACTGTGGGTGGCTGGAGTGGTTTGTGTGAACATCAAACAGAAGTTCATTGCCAGAAGAGACATCAGGAGAGGTTAATACGTGTGGTAGTTACAGCACATTTCAACAGTTGGGGTCAGAGAACTGATTTCAAGGTCTTGTTTGTTGGCCATAATATCATGGCTTTGGGCACCATCCTTGGAGGTAATAACCAGCAATTATAAACCTTTAAACATTGTGGGCATGAGATTTCTTGATTACTTTTTCCCCTTTTTTCCTTTCCTTTATAATTTACTAACCAGAAAAGCTTAGCTCAAATCTCATTTGCCATCTGGAAATCTGTGTGGTCCAGTTCTTCACTGTGTTGCTGCATCCAAGAACACAGAAGGTACAAGTAAATTCCTTGAAAACAGCACACAGACAGGGTTATGCTGCTCTTGTACCCACAGAAAATTGGTTGCAAGACTTCCTAGCTATGTGGCACTGCCTCTGTGGGCCATCATCCAAGAGTTGCATTTTCTTTCTCTCACCAGTTCAGAGAACTTCCAAGCTGTACAAAGTGAATCAGTTCTTTTGTGAAATAGGAGTCTCGGAGTTTCTAGGACTTGAGTCTGAAGTTCAGTATTTCATGTGACCTGTCCTTTTCTGGTTCTTGGGAGCAAGAAAACCTGGTGAAAATCACAGAATGGCTTAGGTTGGAAAGGACCTCAGATATCATCTACTTCATCCTCCCCACCATGGGCAGGGATGCCTCTCCACTAGACTTAGCTGATCGGGGTCTCATCCAACTTGGCCTTGATCACTGCCAGGTAAGAGGCATGGGCAACCTCCCTGGGCAGTGCAGTCAGAAGAAAAGCTTACATATCCTGCCCTTGTTCTGGTATCTCCTTTGGTCAAGGAGGGGAGGAAGGGAGTTGCAATGAAGCTGGCTGTATTTCTTGGTACATGTGCCCACAGCGGTGAACAACTCAGCTGACCTGACTCTAGTTCATTCAGATACAAGGCAGTTTGTTCAGATGGGCCTCCTAGGTTCTCCCAGTGTTCTTGATAAACCAGGGATAAATGTGGCTTGTGCTTTTTATCCTTGTCTATCATGGCCTTTTGCATATCTATAGGGTACCTTGGTTAAAAGGAACCTCTAGAGGTCAGCCAGTCCAACTCCCTTACAGTAAGCAGGAACATCTCCAACTAGATGAGGTTGCTCAGAGACCCATCAAGCCTGACCTTGAAAGTCTCAAGGCACAGGGCCTCCACCATATCCCTGGGCAACCTGTTTCAGTGTTCCACTACCCTTCTAGTAAAGAGCTTCTCACTAATATCCGATCTAAATCTACCCTCCTCTATTTTAAAATCATTGCCTCTTGTCCTAGTGCTACGCACCCTCTTAAACACTCCCTCCCCAACTTTCTTGTAGGCTTCTTTATGGTACTGGAAGGCCACAATAAGGTCTCCCTGGAACTTTATTTGTTTAAATATGACCAGAAAAGATGATGTCCTCTTGTAGTTTAGGAAGTATAGCAATTAACAGTCTTGTGTCACTTTGAGTGTAAATGGGAAATTCACCTGTCATCAAAGCATGAAGTGTGCTTTATGAATCAGAAAGCTTGCAGTATATAAAGGAAAATCTCCACTTTTAATCATGCAGCTGGTTCAAAGACGGAACTGTGACAATCCTTCCTCTCCCTCTTCCCTTGGGTTTCTCATCCTTCACAAACAGAGTTTATTGCTTAAAACCCCTCACCTATATGAACTCGTGTGTGTGTGCTGTGAGGGGAGAGTGATGCTGTGGTGACAGAGAGCTATGGAGCTGCTTCTGCACAGCTATTGGGTAAAGATCCATCACCAGCTGACTGATATGTGACCCACAGGTACCACATATGTTACCTAATGACCAGTCACTTAATTATAGGCTGGGTGACATGTTTATAAGGGTGAACTTTAGAGTGCTATTAGGGAAGGGACAGATGAACTATACCGGTGCCCTGCGGGTAGATTTCACCCAGACTCTTCTGCCTCTGTGGACCCATTACACAGTAATTAGGGTGATTTTTAAGTAGGATGCAAGGAGTTAAATGACTAACCCTATTATTGCTTCATTTGTCACTGTGGTAAGTGCTGCTTTGGGGGAGCCTGCTCAGAAGAAAGTAAGAGAGAGAAAAAAAGGAGAACATGAGGTGCAAAGACTCTTCTTCCTGAAGGCCACATATGGAGAGCAAGAAGTGGAAGAAAAAGTGTGGGTTTTTCAAAGCTACATCTGGAGAAATCTTTGAACAACCTGATTCTTCACCTTCACAATTGAAATGTCTGTGAAGAGATAGCAGTTGTATGATGGTGTTCCGTGATAATGATGACTGTACTAACTTCCCTCACAGACCTAAGGGCAAGATCTTCACCTGGTGGATTTCAAGTCTGCTGGCTGGCTCCACTGAGGTATTTCCAGAAGTATTTCAGACTCTCTTTTTCCCTGCTATAGCAGGAGGTAGATGCTTAAATAGCTGAGATCTGTGCCTATCCATCTTTTCTGAACTACAGCATAATCTTAAAAACAAGTTTCTCGACCCTCAGTTTCCCACTGTGAGAGTGGCAGTGACCAGGTTGTCTGATGTCCACCCTCACTGATGTCAGGATGGCTGCTGCAGTTTCCCAGTGTAATGCATCATCCCAGCCTTGCCCTTCTAGAGCTAACCTCAAAAGTTTGATTCAGCTACAGGCTGTGTGTGCTGGCTGAATGCCTTATCTCATGTACGCTCAATTGGATTCTGTGCGGCTCCTGAGATTTTCACTTTCTCTGCAGTCTTTGCGTTGGATGTTTCAGTTTTGGGAAAAGACCTTTATTTTCCTGGGTTGCATAGGGACTTTTTTTTTATTTTGTTGAGGGAAGATGAATGAATGTCTTTAGGCACCTGAGTTCGACATCCAATTGATCTTGAGCTTCAGTGCAGCTATGAAGCACAGAGCCACACCATTCAGATGTTTACTCATAGTGCTTACACAGGAATGACTACTTGAGTCCAGAGTTTCACCAATGCCCTGAGTTTTGTTTTATTCACTCAGGGGAGTCTTTCTCCTTCCATGTAGCAGTAGCTGGAGAAAAGAACTGCAGGGCATGTGTTCCTTGTCCTTTAAGAGATAATAATTGCTGGTAGGGTATTTCTAATGGAAGGGAAGGAGATAGATTCAATCTTTTTCAGTCTTGTTCTTTGTATCAGCTGACTGGGAGCCACTTGTGATTCAGAAGCAATATAGGTGATTTACCCACTGACCTGTACAAGCTAGCATGTGCTGCTAAGACAAATGTAAATGAGCTGGGTGTAAAGATGATTTTAGGGAGGGGTTGAACAAGGGGAACATCATGATGACCCTATTGTACATGTGCTACAATGTCCATACTTCTCTTGGACAGCTGAGACCATTCCATTGGCCATGTATTCTTAGCTTAATGCAGTAGGGCTCTTGCCTCTTCAGGGTCTGCTCAGGGCCTTTCTGGATCAGCTTTATGGTAGAGAAAGGAGTGATCATTGATACCAAAGCCCCTGCAGCTAGCAGTGTTTTATTTTCCTCTATTGCAGCAGGTATTATTCTTAGCACTTAAAGCCTTTAGAAACATTTGAAGACTCTTTGCCCTTCCCTGCTTCTAACCTCTGTTTATAAAAATAGTAGTGGAAAGCAGTTAAATGTTAAAGTTTCAGGAATTCCTCCCTCAAAACAAAACAAAACAAAAAACCAAACAACCAACCCAAAACAAAACAAAAAACAAAAAACCCAAAACAAACAAACAAACCAAAAAACCCCAAACATGGAGAAATACTTATCTGACACCTGGAAGATGTAAAACACATAGAGATCTAAATCAAGGTTTTGTTCACCTGGAGATGGGTGTAGACATGGATTTTCCTCCTCCCCTTTTAGTGTGCAGTTATTAGGTACAGTGTATTTTTCTTTAAATTGTGGCTTTTTGGGGGGCAGGGATGTATTTAGGAACTCCAGCTGTTTGAAGCACTAGGAGGTGACTACCAAAATGTTTTATTTCAATTTGCTTTCCTACTTTTTTTTCCTTTTTTTTTTTTTTT
>VWZE01009690.1:218764-284784 GCA_013396675.1 Eubucco bourcierii
CCCCCCCCGTGGTTCTAAAGCTCTCAATCAGTTAAAAAGGAGAGAACCTCCAATAAGTACAACTGCCAAGTAAATGTTTATTTTCATAGTGCATTTGTTAAGGTCTAAAAGAGAGGGAAGCATTGCTGCAAGGTCTGGAATGTGCTGTTTGAGCCCATGAACTTCTGCATCAAAGCTTTTGCAGGTAAGCCAGACTGCTTGCAACACGTTTTCGTTATCAACCAGACTACTCAAGGCACAATTATTTTCATCTTTTAGTCTGAAGCCTAAATTTTGACAGTGCTGTTTCTTACAGTTTCCAAGTTCAGTTGATAATTTTAGGGAGGAGGGCAGGTGGCAGCAATGTTTGCACAGGTCTGGTAGTGCATCTAATGAAAATAAACTTGAAGGATGTCAGGTATGTTCCAAACATGAAGAAGATATTGCAAGGAGGGAACTGTGGTCTGTTACTACTCAGCACCTGCTTGTTTTGAAGCTTTTCCAAATACAATTTATAACATGCTTGGCTTCTAGGATGTTAACAGTTTGACTCTAACCCCACATAGATTTTGGGCACAAAGAAACCGTAACAGTCAACAGCATTATTTATAATTGTCCTGTTCAACAGTTACAGAGTGGCTAGGTTTACAATCTTAAGACCACATCATATTTACCTTAATTATGCAAATATTCTGTTTGGGCTCCTTTTTGCTTGGTTATAGAATCATAGAATGGTAAGGTTGGAAGAGACCTCAAGGATCATCTCATTCCAACCTCCTGACATAGGCAGGGACACCTCCCACTAGTACAGATCACTCGGGGTCTCCTCCAACCTGGCCTTGAACAACTCCAGGGAGGGAGCAACCACAACCTCCCTGGGCAACCTGTGCCAGTGCCTCACCACCCTCACTGTAAAGAACTTCCTCCTGACATCCAGTCTAAATCTCCCTTCTTTATCACTTCAAACACATTACTCCTTGTCCTGTCATTACAAGACCTTGTCAATAATCCCTCCCCAAACCTTCCTGTAGGTCTCCTTCAGATACTGGAAGGCTACTCTAAGGTCTCCTGGAAGCCTTCTCTACTGCAGGCTGCAGAGCCCCAACTTTCTTAGCCTTTCCTCATAGGAGAGCTACTGCAGCCCTCTGAACATCTTCGTGGCCTCCTCTGAACCCGCTCCAACAGTTCCATATCCTTGCTGTGCTGGGGGGCTCCAGAACTGTACACAAGATAGTGCACCAAAAGCTAAATCTCTATCTAGACTTAAGTCAAGTAATAGGGATCTCAATTCACTCGGTGGTGTTTGTTTGCTAATTACATGCATTGGTTTCAGAGCCTGCATTCTTGATTGCCTCTCTTCACTGGTTTTATATCAGCATAAGCAGTTTTGAGTAGCTACTCCTGATCTTGCATGAATGAATTTGGTTTCTTGGACTTCCCGCAAGAGGCTGCAGTTGATCATGTTTCTGATCCAGGAGCAATTCTTCCAGGCACCAGAGACCCGATGATGAGATGGAGAACTGAAGATCTTTGACCAAGCTACTAATCAAAATCTCAACACCAGACTCTGCCCCACCTAACCAAAAAAAAAGGACACCTGCTTATTGACTCCAGTGATGCCTCAGCTTGATCGCAGCACTGTAAGTTCAGAAACAAGCCCTATAATTAGCAATGACTGTATTATTGGATGTGTGCATGTGTAATTAACAAAGCAGACATTTTTGTGTATGTGGCTCTGCTGATATTTTGTTTGTGAAAACTCCCCACTGTTTTCATCAGCATATTAAGGTTAATTAAAATTAATTCTGTTCGTATTGACTGCCTTTTCACGTATGCGGAGTTTGTGCAAATCAAGTGTGTGGCCAGGGCCCTCTTCCCTATAAAATCCATAATGTTTGCTTTCAGAGCTGGGGGAAAGAGGAATCAAAATTGCAGGCTGTTTGAAATTTAAATCAGAACAGTGCTGGTCAATAGTATCAAGGTTACAGTGTCCTGGAAGATTTTGATTGGGTGCTGCCAGGTGCATGCTTGGTGACAATGACATTAAAGGTCAGTTGAATAGAGTTTTTTAGGATTTTTCTTTTTTTGCTAATACTGGGATTCCTGGCTGAAAAATCAGGGCAAACCATGATCTCTTTTCATGCAGTAGAACTGTGCAGGCTTGGGAGTGATCAGCCTGCACAGTGGGAGAGCAGGTGAACAATGTTTGCGTTCCGTGTAAGGATTGTCTGGCACAGATCAGAGCTTCCTTACACTAAGCCCTGAACAAATACAGAGCAAGACACAAGTGTTGTGATGAAGAGTTTGCAGTTTAAGGAATGGCACCAATCTGCTGTGTGAGAAGGCAAGCATAGGGACAGGAAAGTGGAGTGAGTGGCTGAGGGTGATGTTGCAGGCTGTGAGCACAGCTGTGGCTTTTCTGAGAGCTGGAAGTGAACACAATATTCCTAACACACCAGCAGAGCTCTACCCTTGCACTCCTTCCAGTCTCTTCCTAGCTCTCTTATTTCTATTA
The DNA here is from genome assembly GCA_013396675.1 of Eubucco bourcierii. Classification (NCBI taxonomy): domain Eukaryota; kingdom Metazoa; phylum Chordata; class Aves; order Piciformes; family Ramphastidae; genus Eubucco; species Eubucco bourcierii. The sequence goes on from VWZE01009690.1 coordinate 221,259, forward strand.
GGTTCTTAAATGGGTTACAATTTAAAGAGACTGAGCTTTGTTAGAACAAACAGAACTTTACTGAAATCTTATCTACAGTACCCAGCAGTATACGAGTGTCTGTCCATATCTTTTGCTTGGACAGGACCCTGAGCTTGACAGAGCTTCCAGGTGAGTCTGTCTGTACCTCCTCCTAAAAGTGAGCTATCTAGAAAAAGGATTTTGAATTGCAAAAACTCTGTTTTAATGGACTGCAACCAAGATAATATATAGGTACTTTAAACCAGCAAATATTCAGATCCAAAAATTGGAACTGGATTAAGACAGAATAAAAGGAGGACAAAATAAAGACCCTTCTCTTTTTCCTCTTATGTGGGTAGATCTTTCAGATTTGTTTTAATTTCAGCAATTCACTTGTTTGCTGTGTGACAAGCTCACACAGTCCTCTCTACCTAGGAAAGTTAGTTCTATCCATTCCCCTTTGAAGACCCCATTGTGCATCTCCTCCTTGCACCTCTCAGCTTTGTCACTGGTTTTGCTGATTTGAAGGCTGCTGCTTGCTGATGGATCTCATTCTCTCCATCCATCCCTTCCTGCACTGCAGGGTCTGTCCATGTTCACTTGCTAATGAGACTGGAGTAATCTCCATGCTGGTGAGAGGTTTCTTCATGTCTGCATGGGACAAGTTGCTTACTGGCTGCCCAGTTGTGTCAGAAGAATACTCATACAGGCAGCTGGAACACTGTGTCATCTGCCATTTGTTTGTCAATTTTTGAGCCTCATGATCACCACATTGAGAAGATATGGGCAGATTGTTGTTCTTCCAGGCTATCTGCAAACTCAGAGGTATATTTCTAGATGGCCTTGCTCTTGATTTATAGTCCCTTGGTTTATTCCCCAGGGAGAGAAATCTCTACAGAGTGTAAATCAGGTTTTTATTTTTCCCCCCTTCTTTTTAATTTTTTTTTTTTGGCAGAGTCTCTGGCTCGTAATTCTTTCAAATGTAAATGTGAACATAATTCTGCAACAAGATTGGAGTCTGTGGCTAATCGTGTGGCTTCAGGCTTTATATCTCTGTAAAGCTTTAGGCCATTTCTGCAGCAATATATACAGCATCTTCCAAAGAAGAAAATAGCAATGCCTTATATCATCCAATTGCTTCTCCAAAAGCCCTTGTAAAGGTGAACGTATCGTTGACTTGTTTATGTAACAGTTCTATCATCTAAAAAGTAGGAAAATGAAATGTGGGGAGAATTTTTTCCCATTAAAGCTGGCTTTTTATCTGCTATCTTGACAAATGTACTTGATGGTGATGGTGTTTTTCCATTCCTGTCTCCTCCCAGTAAGACTGAACGATATGCTTCTGTCTCTCTCTTGGCTCCCATAATGTTTTGGTACTAACATAGCATAATGCCATACAATTAGAAATTCTATGTTAGCTCTTAGTCATAGCCCAGTGATTTTACATTAGACAAAAGAAATTAAATGGGAACCAGAGGAGACCTAGTAAGAGCAGTTTATGTTTTTTTCTCTACATTCAGAGATATCACATTTCTATTGATGAGTATCATTTATGCCTGTATGGGGGAAGCTAACTGTGCTACAGGCAGCAGAATTCCTGATCATTTCTTCATGTTCAAATCGTGCAGAGTTGGTAAATGCCATCTTAGGAGAATTTCTTCTCTGCCTGTGAATTGATGGGTTGCTTTGAGATTTTTATTCACTCCCTGGAAGGAAATAGAATTATTTTTAGTCTTGATTTTGTACAGCGCTAAATGATGTCTAGTCAGTTGTCTTGTTTGAGGAAGGAGGAATTTAGACTCTGAGGCACTTGACTCATTGTGTGACTGTCCCAGTAGACAGTAGGCTTTACTCAGTCTGACCAGTAATGTTGCTGGCCTGGCATCTGATGGTGATAGATACCTTTAACCTCAGAGTCTAAGGGAACCTGTCAGCTGGAAAGCTTTCTTCTGTCTTTTTAGAGACTGTCTTAGACCCTCACAGCACCAACCAGGGATGTTTGCAGCTCTTCAGGTACCTTTCTCAGTACCACCTTTCAATATTTGCTTCCAAATTCTTTCTTCATCTATTTGATGCTCTGGAACAAAAATACTTGTGCTCTACAAAGCTGCTTGTGCTACTGCTTCACTTAATGTCTCAGTAACAGCTCCAGGTTGCAGTTCTCAATGCTTTCTTGGCAGCATCCTCAGTATTCCAGGCTTGGGCTTTCCTAGTGCTCAGTTAATGCAGCCTCTTTGCAATGGGAAGCACTGCCTCAAGGATTTCAAACAAGACTTGGTGATCTCTCTCCACACTATGAGGATTTTATGGCTTAACCCTCTCTTCATGATATGTTTCTGTGACCTGCAATTGAATTACTGTGTTTTATGAATTGGTATATTTCTAACTACCTTAGATCTGTGCTTTTCTTAAAACACTCCTTAAAGTTTGGGAGATCAGATTTCATTGATCGTTGAACAGACTGATGGTGGCTTGCAGATTAGTGATTGCTTGATGGTGAAATAAACTGTGCTATCTTTTTGCCTGAAGTTTCTGAAGTTACCACAGACCCACCTGTTGCAACAGAGCACCAAAACTGAGTGGTTTGGAGAATCTCTGCTCTTATGTTCATCTCGTGTTTCGTACTGTAGTGATAGTTGTGCAGTGTTGATTTGGATTGCTGGTAACCATTGATAGAGGTTGCTTAGACAACATGGCAGAGAAAGGGAGAAATCTGCTTTTTCCCTTTTCCCTTTACTTATTCTTGCCTTTTTAAACTGTTTGTTTGGGGGTTGTGTTTTGTTTTTTTTTTTTTTTTGTTGTTGTTGCTGTTGTTTATTTGGTGTGGGTTTTTTCTTCTTGCAGTTTGGATTGAACAGAATTCTCACTACTTCCAGGTGTACATAGTCATTTACATCTCTGATTGTTTAAGTGCATGTATGGGCTTTTGTGAAGCTTTGATTTTCTTTGCACAAATGAAGCAAGAAGGATTCACTGTTGTGATGGTTTGGGAGTTCCCTGACCCCCCCACTTTGTAAAATTACCCAGACTAGACTCAACCAGCTGGAAGTTAAGGACTGAAGCTCTATTTACAGCTCAGCACAATGTACAAGCAGAGTTAGACACAATAGACAGGAATAGTTACAGACATAGACAAGTTAAAGGTAATACAGAAACACAACTCCCCTCCCAGAAATCAGAGACCCCAGGAGGGGCTCCCAACCACCCTTCCACCTTCTCCCCACCCCTTTACCTTACCCCAGGGCTTGCCTTACGTGCAAGGTGAGTTTGGAGGATTGACCACAGGGGTTGGAAGGAAAGTGGTTAGTGAGGTTACTCAGCAGAGAGAAGAAAACAAGAAGCCAGACAGCCTGAGAGTTATCTGCAAGCCCAACAGACCACTGACTTATCTATGTTTTGTATTCATAGTCTTAAACATCTCAGCAAGCCTATGAGTGAAGTAGACATCACCATTGTTTTCCTTTCACAACCTATAATATAATTTTCTCTGTGAAAATATTCCAATTAACCTCAAAGCAGCACAACTGTTCTGATCTGTACTTGGCTTACTTGCATTTCTCATTCACACATGCACAGCAGTGTGAGTCCATGAGAATGCAGAAAATCCTCTCCAAAGAGTTGATCTTGAAGGAACTTGGAAAAAGCAGTAAAGTTTTAGAGGAATGATTGGGCTGTTTTTCCAGATACTCTGGAGGACTCCAGAAATGGGGCTAGCTATGTTATTTAACATAGAATCATAGAATCAACCAGGCTGGAAGAGACCTCAGAGATCATCCAATCCAATCTATCATCCAACCCTATCCAATCAACTAGACCATGGCACTAAGTGCCTGATCCAGTCTTTTCTTGAACACTTCCAGGGACAACAACAACAACACCTCCCTGGACAGTCCATTCCAATGGCAAATAATGCTTCTGCCAGAGAAGATTCACCTTGGGAAAGACAACTTGAGGAAGAGTAAACAGGAGAACTTCACATCTGGGTGTCAAGAGAATAAATGGTTCCAATTTAGACTTCAAATATAGAAATGTAGTAGCTATTTTAATTTCCTTTCCTTATGATATCTTCCAAAGATACACTTTTTTTTTAAAGTGTTGTAGGTAAATATTTATAAACAGTTCTCATACCATAATTTAGTTTTAGTTCATGGTGTTTTCAGGATGGAGTAGACAGCAAATAATTTCTTCCTCTAAGGAAAGTCAAATCTATGAAGTAGGATCTTGGGACCTTTTTAACAACTGGGCATGCTTGGAAAGTATCCCAAGAGATTAAGGATCTGTCTCTATAGCACTGCCATGCTCTACTTTAGTGCTCATGAGTGACAAAAGTAATATTTTTCTCTGGGGCAGGTGACAACTGGATCTCTTCCATGTGGGGCACACTAGGACCTTTAGCTCTCAGGGGAGCTGTCCCACATTGTTGTCAGAAACCTGATTAGAAACCCAGTATGTCTTACAATCATAGAATCATAGAATGGTAAGGTTGGAAGGGACCTCAAGGATCATCTAGTTCCAACCCCCTGCCATAGGCAGGGACACATCCCACTAGTACAGCTCACTCAAGGTCTTCTAGTGAGATTCCTCATTCTGACAGAAGGAAAGAGAAAGTGCAATAAATTAGACTAAAAGGAGTTAGACATTTTCCTTAAGAGGTGGCCTTAGAGCTTCTTATCGTGAAGACAAAACCAGTGGTACTTCAGAGCTGAGGAACTGCAGCTCTGCTGCATGAGCTTTTGGCTGTGTATTCATGAATCAATAGGTGATCCCTATGATATCTCGTGAAAAGGTCTGAGATGGTTAGAAGGTTTCAGAAGCAAATGTTTGATTCCAGCGAAGAATACAGAGAGTGGATCCTCTTGGCTGTGTTGGTTCTTGTTTGGAAGTTTTGAGTCTTAGATTCACAAACACTTGCTCTGTGTGTCTCAGTCCTCTGAGCTTATAACCACAAGTGAGCAAACACCATCCACAGGACAGTGAGGACCAATTAAGCAGGAAGCAGAATCACAGAGCAGCCATTCAGAAACATCAAACACTACGGTAGTATTACAGAGATGGAGCTCTGAAAACCACTGTCAGAGTATCAAATGTTACTTGCCATAATTTTAATGGGGTGCTAGGTTGCTATATTTAGGTATGTGGAACTCCTCTCTTTAACCTATTTTTTTCATTTTCCTCCTCCTCTGCTCTGCTGTAGTGAGGCCTTACCTGGATTACTATGTCCAGTTCTGGAAACCCTGCTAGAAAAAGGACAAGAAACTGCTTGAGAGGGTACAGCAAAGGACTGCAAAGATTATTAGGTGACTAGAACATCTCTCTTATGAGGAAAGGCAGAGGGACTTGGGGCATTTTGATCTAGAGAAGACCAAGGAGACCTTCTCAAAGCTGATCAATAGCTCAAGGGTGGGAAGCACAAAGATGGAGCCAGAATCTGTTCAGTGGAGCCAAATGGTAGAACAAGGGATAGCAGGCACAAACGTGAACACAGGAGGTTCCATCTGAACCTGAGGAGTAAATTCTTTGAGTGTGCTGAAGCCCTGGCCCAGACTGCAAAGAGAGGCTGTGCTGTTTCCTCCTCTGTAGAGATTCCAAACCCACCTGGAGGTTGTGATTTTGGGCAACCTTTGGTCCATGACCCTACTTCAACAAGGGGGATGGATTAGATGATCTCCAGAGGTCCCTCCCAGCCCCTGTCATTTTGTGGTTCTGTATGATCACTTGGAAGAAGAAATATGACAAAGGGAGTTAACTGTAAATGTAAGGTTATAAATAACATTGTTCTGCTTGTTGTAGAATTACTTCTGGAAATCCTTTTGAAGCCTACCTTAAAGACTACTATATTTTTTTTTCCATGAACTTAATTGAGATGAGTTTAGTTTTGTTCTGTATTTTGGACTATTTAGAAAATAGGCATCACCAGATCTATCTATACACGTCTTGTTATCTCTGATGTATCACAAAAGGCTTTGAAATTGGTTTGTGGAAAAATGTCTACTTTGATCTTGCCTTGTAATGTGCTTTGATGAGGCTGACACTTTGTGTACTGTCTTTACTGAAGGCTGGCTACCAGTGGCTAAGAAGTTAGTGATAGCAATAACCATTGTTCAGTGTTGAGTGCCTGCTTGTGACTCTGGTGGCTTTGGTTTCCTCATACTCCACACAGACAGATGGGAAACTTGAAATACTTGTCCATCAAAACAGATAGTAGGTGACTAACTTTGCTTGTAGTTGGTGAATTTTGAATGGCTTATAGAGTCATAGAATGGTAAGGTTGGAAGGAGCCTCAAGGATAATCTAGTTCCAACCCCCTGCCATAGGCAGGGACACCTCCCACTAGTACAGGTCACTCAAGGCCTCATCCAATCTGGCCTTGAACACCTCCAGGGAGGGAGCAGCCACAACCTCCCTGGGCAACCTGTGCCAGTGTCTCACCAATGTCTTACAAACTTTCAGTGTCCAGTGTCTTACAAACGTTATTACCATTTTGGGGCCTCTGTTTAGCTACTAGGATGTTGTAGTCCATTTTTTCCCACTCTATTCCAAGGCAGGTGTGAAAGATCAGCTTGGTTTGTTAGTGGGTAAGTGGAAATTAAAAGGAAAGGAAAACTCAGAAAACCTAAAACACCCTCACCCCAATAAAAAAAATAACCAACCAAAAAAATCCCATACCAACTAGAATCATCCAAAGAAACCACAAACAAAATCCAACCTACCAAACAAGCAAAAAATCCCAAACAAGTCACCCACACACCAAAACAAATGAAATGCAACAAACAAAACACAGCAAACTCCAAACAAACCAACCAGAAAAACAAACAAACAAAAGAATCACTCACAAAAAAATCCCCTAACCCCAAAACAACAAAGAAAAAAACCACTACAAGCAAGCAAACAAGAGGAAGGGGAGAGTGTGGGAATCCTGCATTTACCATTTTAGCTTTTGGAAATTCTCTTAGTCTTGTAAATCATCAGAGGAATGTGATGAGTACAGCCCAGTTTCATCTTAGGGAAGAAAGGTTTTATAACAGAACCACCCCACCCCCCCACCCCCCAAACAAATAAACAATAACAACAGCAAACCTTGTTTTAAAGGCTTATGGTGTAACTAGTACAGTCTGACTCTGCTGCTGACAACTGCAACTGCTGACTGCAAGATGAAAAAAAAGAGGGTTTTTGTGCTGTGATTTTCTCCCTAAGATATCTTCTGAGTGCAGCTTCCAGGTTGGTAGCTTAGGAAGAGAGGATATTTGTGGTGATGCCATTTTTAGGGCTGTACAGATGAGTCTTTTATCAAAAAAGTATGGGATTATCTTAAATGCTTTAATTTGAGAGCTATGACTGCTTCAGGCATGCTGGATTGTTTCCCTGGCTCTGTAAAATGAAGGAGCAGCTGCTGCTGAAGGTATGGAAAAGCAAAGGGGCAACAAGGCAGACAGATCATAATTAAATGGCTCTTTCTAATTGGAACTTCATCAGTGCTCAGTGTGGCTTCCACCTATCTGATATTCTATGGAGAATAGATTGAGCCTCTTCATTTCTGAACTTGAGACTTCATCTAAGAGTGATTCCAGGTTTGGTTTTGTCTGTAGGTAAAGGTTCAGGTTTGTTTACATTAAAAAATGTGTGGCGGTCTATTTTTCAGATGGAAAATTTCCTGTTAAATATGAGCTCAAATTTGACTCCTGACCTGAAGGAAATCCTTTGGGATCTACCACATCTTTTTTGCTTTTGTAAGAATCTTCCTTACTTTTTGCATAGATTTCAGTTTGCTAGGGCAGGAACAGGCTGTGCTTTTTGTGAGCAGCATATGACTAGAATGCCAAAACCCTGTTGTTGCAGTTTGGGCCACGAGCTCACCCAGTTCTGGAGAACAGAAATTAGTCTTACCCTTTTTTTGGAGTAAGAATTAGAGTATCAAATGCTGATAGAAAGTTTAGAGAGAAATTCTATTTATAAGAGCAGTGAAGGTGGTGAGACACTGGCACAGGTTGCCCAGGGAGGTTGTGGCTGCTCCCTCCCTGGAGGTGTTCAAGGCCAGGTTAGACGAGGCCTTGAGTGAGCTGTACTAGTGGGAGGTGTCCCTGTCTATGGCAGGGGGTTGGAACTGGATGATCCTTGAGGTCCCTTCCAACCTTACCTTTCTATGACTCTAACATTGAGTCAAGCCACAGTTGCTTGAAGTTCTGCCTTTGTAATATTTATTTATCATTTTTCCCAGATAATTCTAGGCTAAGGAAACTCAAGAAGTTCATATGTAAATGCATGGCTTCCTTATTTTGTTGAGTTGATGAGATACGAAAAATATCAACACTGTAGATTTTGCCGCCCCTCCGTCTGCCCATATACCAACCGCAATCTTAGCACTCGGATTGCCCCAGGACAAGACTGTAGTGGGTAGTGATTGCACATAGCCTGGCTTGCTTTGGTACTGAATGGCTGTATTCTTTGACCCAGAGTGATTTCCAGGTCCTGCTGAAGCACAGGGGCATTATCTGCTGCTGTACAAGTTTGGTGTCTTTGGGTGGAACACAAGCTGAATTCCTAGCCTTATTGCTGGTAAATAAAAGCACAAACAAAACAACCCCTTCCCACACTTTTAGGATGAATGAAGTTCTGCTGTGGATATGCTTTTAAGAGGAGGTATGAAAACGGGCTCCTGATCCCAGTGTTTAAAAGGGTTTTATGCCTTAAGTGGCAAATGCCACTCTGACAAAGGATTAGTCAAACTTTGAAGGCCAAAGTAGGGTTTGGGAGCACAGTCTGAAGCTGCTTTTTCCATCTGAAAAAGGGACCTTCAAACACGCGTTTCAACACTTGACATGTAGCTTTCCTCCCTCTGTTCCAGCCTCACAAACAGCCAATGACACCAGAATGAAGGGAGACAAGAAAAGCATGTAAACCAGCTTGCTATGCTTTTATTCACTGCTGAGCCTCAGGGGTGGGGGCTTTCTTCTGTTTTAGTACTATTTTATTTCTTTTGCATATTTTTTGTTTTGTTTTGTTTTTTGCCAGTTAAATACTTTTGTTTTCTACAGAGAGCAGCTTGAAAGTAGGATGTCTGATCCGGGAGCCTCAGCAAACCTGTGCATGTTAATAAGAGAGAGGCTGATTTTTCACCCCTACCCGCCCAGCTGCCACACAAAAATAGCTGAACCAGGCTGGTGTAGTTTCTCTTTGCGTAAGAGGAACATGAGAAGGAACCAATAACAGGCAGAGTGAAATTGCCAAATTATTTAGAAATCTTTTCTGGCTCTGGTCTCTTTGCAGGTTGAATATTTCTAGACACACAGCCAGCACTGCTGTGCTACTGGCCAAGAACATGTCAGATTTCACTAGCTAAGCAGTGCAGGGTCTGATCAGTGCTTGCTTGGGAGACCTCCAAGGAAAACTCAGGTGCTGTAGGATGTGGTAATTCCTAATTCAGCAAATAGACTTCTCCAAGTCAGTGCAGCATCTGTGTCTGATCTAGGAGGATGTTGGAGCACTGCTAGCAAAGAAAAAACTCCAGGTGAAGGTTGGCAGGATATGTTATGACCCCATAAAGCATTTTGGAACTCTGAAGAAATATATGTTATGTATCATCATGGCACCAAGATAGTTTAAAACTTCTTACCTGCTCACGTCCATCAAAAAAAAAAAAGTCTTCTGTCTAATCTGAGGTTGCATAGTCTCAAGGTGCTGTCCTTGCCTTTGAGAGATCCAAGTTCAGGTTACTCTTTTGGCATTGTTCCTTATCCATATTCATCTTCTGGCTGCCAAAGCACATGACACTGTGGCAAGGGGCGGTTTCTTTCTCACTTTGACCAGCAGTTTTGTCTTGAGACAAGAATTAGCATACAGGGATGGAAAAACAATTTTGCTGATGTTTTCAGCCATAACTGAAGCTGCAGGGTAAAAATTTATTTCTGATAAAAGAGAAAATGAGGTTGATATTCAGAACCCCATACTACTTGGTTCTATGAACTTGTCTGCATTTCAATTTCTGGACTTCTTTGCCTTTCAGTATGCAAAGCCTTGACTTGTAATAAGATAATCCTTTATGCCCTACCTTCTCTGTTCATGATTCCTCTGTAAAACAGCAGAATTTTGTCTGACTCAGGCCTCCACAGCTTCCCCTCAGCTCCCCCAAATAGTCGATGAAGTGGTAATCTACTACCACCTGAGAGGTTGTGGCTGCTCCCTCCCTGGAGGTGTTCAAGGCTGAGTGGGACGAGGCCTTGAGTGGCCTGAGGCCTTGAGTGGCCTGTTCTAGTGGGAGGTGTCCCTGCCTATGGCAGGGCATTGGAACTAGATGATCTTTGAGGTCCCTTCCAACCTTACCACTCTATGATTTGATGATACACTGGTGAAATAGAATATAAGTTCTGTCTGGTGAATAATAAACTGTAAGTGATGTTTTTTCTCCTCAGGGGTGTAAAAATTATTTATCTCCTTATGTGGGAAAAAAAATGTCTGAACACCTGCTTAATCAGCTCTGGAATGGAGAAAGTATTGATAAGAGATATGTGAAATAGCTTTTAAACTCTGGAATAATTAACTTTACACAGGTTCTACAATGTAAAGTCAAATGGAGTGATGGTTTGGGAGTTTCCTCTCTCCCCACTTTGTAAAATCACCTAGACTAGACTCAGCTGGCTGGAAGTTAAGGACTGAAACTCTATTTACAACTCAGCACAATGTACAAGCAGAGATATACACTATAGAGAGGAATACTTATAGAAATATCCAAGTTAAAGGTAATACAGAAACACAACTCCCCTCCCAGAAATGAGAGTCCCCAGGAGGGGCTTCCAGGTTATGCATTTGAAAGATGCACTTTTTTTTTGCAGTGAAGATGCAAAGTGATGATGTGTGCTGAAAAACACTGAGGCTACCTGATTTAATCCATTTATGGCACTGTCTTATCCCCTGAACCGAAGTGATGGGCTACAGCAGCCTCCTCTCCTGGCCAGGTGTTAAACAGGTGTTCAGCTGCTTTCTGTCTGAAATCAGCAAAGGTTTCTTCATCATGAGTGGGTAAGATATGTTAATTGATTGTAGAAGTTTAAGTCCTGACCAAAACACTGACCTACAGGGAGAAGGGGAAATAGCTGATGTAACTTTTCCTGCTGGTTTCCAAAATCATACAGTGTCTCTAGAACTACTAAGGCCAAGTAGATATGAATTATCTCTGTTGTCACTATTTCTTATCTTCTTGCATCAAAGATGCTCAGGGTGTTATATAAAACAGAAACAGATGATTAAGACATGCTGAAATTGATTTTTTTTTTTTTTTGACCATGACCATTTACCTTGTCAGCCTTGAACTGTGTGCATCCAAAGTTGGTTGTTTTTCTTTTAAACTAAAAGGCTTAAAGAAAACAATCTCTGTGGGTACAAAAGTTCAGGTTCAGAATAAAGAAAAGTAATATGTTCTGTGCTAAAATGTATTTATTGCCAAGTAGGTTGAGAGAACATTTAGGTTTCTGCTGTATGAGATGGTCTTCAGTCGGTAGTTGTCTCTTGTATCTGCATCAGAATTACAATCTAAAACTCTTAAACCATGAAGTTTCATCAGTGTGTTCCTCCAGATCGTTGATTTCTGGAACTCCTTGGCTTTTGCTTTTCCTGCCTCTACTGGAGTAACAAACCCTCCCTTGCATGCAGGCTTTACACTGGCCTTGAGGTGTATGTCCAAGTGTTTATTCTGTGCTGTCTTGCTCTTTTGCAGTTACATTCTTGCCACCAGTGTTAGTTCTTAAAGAAGAAAATAAACAGACAAAGTGATGCTTGTGGACCTGAAAATCTGTGTTTATGATTCAACAGTTCTCTTTGTGAAACTTTTCACATGCCCTCAGAAAAGAACAAAATGTTATGTGTGTTATTCCTAAAATGGGCTTTGCAGTCTAATACAAAATATAGAAGCAGAAGATAGAAACTTGCTTACATAGCTGGGGAGAAACCTTCCAGGCTGTACTGCTGCACTCTACCTGACATATTCTATCCAAAACATGGGAAAGCATGGAAAGACTCGGTCCACTTTCCCTTAGCAAACCAGCACTGTGCTTTCAGATGGGTTTGGGGATGAACCACAGGAAAAAAACCTTGCCAGGTGACTCCCTAACTGTCTATTTAGGCAGACCCCATCCCCTACATGTATGCAGTGTATATCTGATGAAGACTGCAGGGGGTGGGAGTAAGGTGAGGAACAGCGATAAGAGTACAAGTGTTGGAGGCTCTTTAGGCATCTGGGTTAGTGGGGAACGTGTCTGCTTTAACTGCTTGATGGGAGATGAGTGAAGGACAGGTTGATTTTATCTTTGGACTCCTTCAGCTAATGCTTTGTCCAACTTGAAGGATGGAGTGAGCAGCCATACATGAGTAACTGCTCTGACGCCACATGCCCACTTGCATGTTCCTAAACCACTGCTGGCTTGTATGAAAGGTTTTTGTTCAGAATTGTTTGGGGTTTTTGCTTTTCCACTCAATCTCTTCTTTTGCTTTGTTGGGGTTCCCCCTGCCTCCCCCCNTTTGGCTTTTCATTATACATGGTAGAGCAGTGGCTGCATAAGTTGTGTGTTATTGTTTCCACTCTACAGTAAGATGTTTGAAATGTATATTTTTCCTCCCTCTCTTGAACTTCCCCTTCTCTTTTTATATAAATAAGTGTTAGTTTGGCTTCTGGGAACATTCTGTAGGTGTTGGAGGCTTTGTGCTTGTACATGGCTAACACAAAGAAGGAAAAGTATTATAAATGCTAGTGGAATATTTTTGGCAAGTAGCTGAAATGAAGTTATGCTGAGAGATAAAAGCCACTTTTGTTTCTTCCGAGGCCTGCTCTTGGCGGTCCCCAGCACTGAGATCTAAGGATTTTAGTAGAGGAACTGAAGTGCACAAGGAAGTTTGGAAGTCATTTATAGGTTTTATCTGTTCTGCTTGTGAAATGGGCAAAAAGCCTCAGTTCCTAAAGCCCCGATTTGCAGTCTGGAATTGTGCCTCCACGATGTGTTTCTGTAGTCTTCCCCTAACTCCGTGTATCTCCTGTTCCTGAATAAAACAAATCTCTAATGTATAGGTTGCTTTCTTGGCTCAGTCCTCTAGGTCCTCTGCCTGGACCTTCGATCTTCATAGCCACTTTATTGAAACACAGCAGGATCCTTCTGGGATGGCCTCCAAGATGATCCTTTGAAGGATGAAATGTAGCCACTAATAAGCTATTCCATTTCTTTCTCCCCCTTCTTTGCCTTCTACCTTGGGCAGGAAGCTATTTGGCTTCAAAAAAGCTGGAGATGTCCTGTCTCTTTTACTAGGAATGGGTTAATAAATGAAAACATGTAATGGAAATAAGTTGACCTGTGAAAAGTCATCCTTCCTTTTTCTCTTGTCTCTACTGAGATGTGCTCATGTAGCTTGAGAATCTAAAAATGGCTACCAAAAAAGGGGAAAAACAAGGGTGGGGAAAGGTTGGTGGTTTGTTTTTTTGGTTTTTTTTTTTTTAGTTTTGGGTTTGTTTGTTGTTTTTTTGGTGTATGTTGTTGGGGTTTTTTTTGGTTTTTTGGGTTTTCTTTCCCTCTCCTGCCTAACACCTGGACCTCCCCAGAGGGATTTCCCGTCAGCTGCAGCCTTTGAGGTTGACCTTAGCTGGCTGATTGGTTTTTGTTTTGCTTTGAATCGGAGCCACACCATTTGGACATGGATTTCACATGTCCCAGGAGCTCTTTACCTTCCCCCTCCCTCTTCTTAATGTCTTGATGTCTATTAAAAGAAATTTCTGTGCAGCCCAGTTGGGGAGACCTTTGAGGTGGTGAGCCATAAGTCATCTTGCGTGAAGGGATGGGAATGCCAAGCATTCCTCTTTGGGCTTCCATGTGAGCTCTGAGCTGGCCCTAAGCGAAGCCCAGAGACGCTCCACACCAGCATCTCCGTCTCTAGTTCAACCTTGTCCTTACATTGCTTCCATCACCAAGTGCATGCTACTGCCTCTGCTGGGAGCACAACAACAAAGCTCTTAAGAATACCCAGGCAGCCAAAAATAACAGCAATAAAAAATAAAGACATTATTAAAGCCAGATATGACCGATCTGAAGTCACAGTGAGTGTAATATGACTCAGTCAAATCCCCAGGACAGTTGGAGACAGAAAACGAAGGAGAGACGAAAAATCTCTATCTGTTTAAAGTTCTGGGCCCCAAACTCCTTGCAAAGTCGCCTTTGATAATTCATCAGACGACCACAAAAAAGAATGCCTCCCCCGCTCCAGATGCAACTGTGTCTTGTCCCAGCCTCTTTTTTCCGCAGCCTGTGAATCTCACCACATCAAGGAGGAGAGAAAATACATTTAAAAGTTCTTCTTATGTAGGTTGGGTAGGTTTGAAATAGCCTCTGAAGGCAAACGTGTGTGTATGGCTGAAGGCGTGCATGTGTGAGTATAGACACATGTAGGGCTGTATTTGGGAGAAGGGGAAAAGTACTGGAAAAAGTAACATTCTCAGTTCACACCCAGGACAATTAGTGGTGGCTCTAAAGCTCTTTATTGTGGCACAGTGAAGCTAGCTAGAGAATAAACCCAAAACTCTCCATCAAAGAGTAGTGCAGCCCAATGTTGGTCTGTGGACTGGAATGGTTATCTGCACCCTCGCCTTGTTAAATGCAAAAGGGGAATAGCTTAGTAAAGGCATGGTCTCAAACAAAAAAAGTAAGGTCTCCTAGGTGTTGTAATTTGTTTGTTGGTAGGAAGCTTGCTGGAAAGGCAGACTGTGAGGTACCAGGGTGCAGTAGGAGTGGAAGAGGCATGTAGGACAGAGCACAGCTTGCTGTTCTTCTATCCAGTGAGAGAGTACATTTTCAGGCTTGTTGTATTAGAGGTCTCATGGGAGTGCCATGAAAGATGTGACTCCCCCCACGTCACTGGGGGAGAATGCTTTGACTAATGGGCTCAAAGCAAGTGGGAGAAAAGGAACCAACCAAGAAAACTTGGATCTGGCTTTAGTATCACACAGTGTGTGTGTTTTGTTCTCAGATTTTAGCTGAGGCCAACTCTGATATAAACAGATGGACTTCAAAGTGGTTGGTCTGAATAAAAGCTTAAATGATATTTTAATGAGTCAAGTCTTTTGGGAGTGTAAAGCTAGATTGGAAATCTCAGAAGGTATTTATTTTTGCTTTTTGAGCCAGGCAGAGGTACAAGAAATGGAATTGCCTCGGGTTTTTTGTTTGTTTTTCAGCACCCTGCAATTCTGAGATGCTTTTGCACTTCTTGTAAGGGAAAATAACCTGCTTTAGAAACCAAAATTGATCTGTTTATTTATATTTAACAATTTGTTGAATATTTTTGTTGTCAAAATTGAAAATTTCCAATTTTTGTAGAGCCTGGATACCCCTTTCTTTTCTTTCTTTCACATTTAATACAATGGATTCAGGTTTTGTTACTGGGTTTCTTGTTGCTTGTTCTTGCCAGGTTTATGTTACCATCTTTTTTTGACTTAATTTTCTCTGAAAATAAAGGTCTTTAGAAATGTTCACTTGGAAAAAAACCTAAAATATAAATAATGTATAAATTCAGAGGAAAATATTGGTTTCTGCAGTTAATTGGAGAAAATATTTTTCCTTTCCCCTACCAGTCTTTGTCTCGAGGAAATAGAATGATAGAATGGTAAGGTTGGAAGGGACCTCAAGGATCATCTAGTTCCAACCCCCTGACATAGGCAGGGACACCTCCCACTAGCACAGGTCACTCAAGGCCTCGTCCAACCTGGCCTTGAATACCTCCAGGGAGGGAGCAGCCACAACCTCCCTGGGCAACCTGTGCCAGTGTCTCACCACCCTCACTGGAAACAACTTCCTCCTAACATCCAGTCTAAATCTCCCCTCTGCCAGTTCAAACCCATTGCCCCTTGTCCTGTCATTACAAGACCTTGTCAATAGTCCCTCCCCAGCCTTCTTGTAGGCCCCCATCAGATACTGGATCAGGTCCCCTCGAGGCCACCTATTCTCCAGGCTGCAGAGCCCCAACTCTCTCAGCCTGTCCTCATAGGAGAGCTACTCCAGCCCTCTGATCATCCTCGTGGCCCTCAAATGTCTACTTTTTCATTCATATATATCTATATATATGTATGTATGTATATGTGTGTGTGTGTGTGTATGTATGTGTATGTATATTTTTGTCAGGAGAGGTTAATGGGAATTTTCCTAGGCCAGCTATCAGTGGAAGAAGTCAACTTGTGGTATCTCTGTAGCTTTGCTCCTGATCCTAGCTGGAATTAGGTAGTGCCAATTGGGAATGAGGCATGGAGATTTCATTACCTTTTTGAAAGCCTGAAAAGTCTTGAATAATCTTCTGAGGGATGAGTGGATCTGGTACTGAATAATCAGACCTCAATTCTGGCTATTTCATGTCATCTTATTCCTCTGGCTTTGCAGAAGACCTGTTCCTAATGTGCAAATCCCAAGGGATTTCAGTGCCCGCACAGATGGACCAACTGAATATTGTCCTGAGTTTTCAAGAGCAAACCACAAAGCCAGTATTTGCAATCCTCTTTCTGATAAACAGCAAGCAGTGTGACTTGCCCAAGCCCTGTCCTCGAGACATGAGTTGGGGCACAGTCTGAAGGATTTCCTCTGTTTGCAAAGACTTGACTGCAGGATGCAACGCAGTTTGAGCACTTTATTTGCTAGTGCTTGTTACACAGCTCCAGACAGGCAATATGTTACTTGACTAATGCCACAGACAGTATAACCACAGCCTTTCAAAATGTATTTGATGTCCCTAACAACCCTGTGAGCTTGGGACTGTATGCTCAGGCTATATACAGCAGTTTTAATTTAGCAAGGCTACGGCTTGCAGTTGTGTCAATATTACTTTAAAATGTGTTTGGGTGGAGGGAGAGGGAGATGTGAGAGTAATTTTGGACCAGATTCATGGGAGCAAGTATGTCAATATATAAAGTCAAATCTTAAGGAATTTACACAAAATGGGAAATGAATGATCTGAGGAACTTCTTGTGAAGCATTAGCTAACACAGGCAAGCTGATCTGATTTTTTGTGCCCTTGTTGCTGTCAAATCTAAGCATTTTTTGATAATATGACTTGCATCTCCCACATGTTTCTTTTTCCATTTCCCCAATGGAGCAGCTTGGTTTGCTTATTTTTGAATGCATAAGCTACTAGTACCTAGATTAGGAAATGTTAGGCCCTGTTGGTCTGCTTATGGTGTTGAAGGCACCAAGGCTGGATTGGTCCATAGTTGTTGCATTTATTCCATGGATACTGAGGAAGCTGAGTTCAACATGAAAAGGGATTTGTCCACTGAGTTGAGAGAGGAATAGTCGCCAACAACTATCCTTATTTTCTAGGTAATCTGGATTCAGACTGTGTTTAGAAGATGTATTTGTTTAAGTGGTTTTCAGTCAGAGCTAGGATTTTCATAGGGAGTGAAAGGAGTCACACTTCCAGTTTCTAGGTTATGTAGGCATGCATCAATATACATCTGCCCTGGATAACTCTGCTTGTTCCTTCCTATCGATTAATTATTGCTGAAAAAATGTGTTGACTAAACCAAAACATTTCTAAAATGTATCAGCTTGTTCCAGCACAACTAAACCAAACAGGCTACTGGAATATCACAGGCTTAGAATGTGCAGAGTGCCTTGTCCCTGCTTATGTCCTCAGCTGTGGTAAGTGGATACATAACCTTGGATGAGCCTGAGACTTGAGATTCACTTCCATGCAGTGTCTCACTTGTATGAAATTGCAATGGCTCCTAGATTTAACATTGAGCTGAACTTCCTAATTTCTAAAATATGTTAATGAATCTTGTAATAATGAATGTCTAGTCCATGTGCTTTGTAATTTAAACACCTCTTTGGAGCTGTATCCAAACACAGAGCCATGCTTCTGACCTTGGAGCTAATTTTTGTGCTGAGAGTATTCCTTTCTGAAAAGTCATTATCTCTTAGGTACAACCAGACATGAACGTTCACAGAGTGAAGGACTCTCAGGACATGTTTTGGTGGCTTTCTTACACACCTGAACTACTCTGAGAGGTGTTTTTCCTCCTGTGTTTTTCATTAGCAAAACTCTGCCTGTGTCCTCTCTTGTGTAACAATAGAGACTAGCGCTGAAGGCTCTTTTGGTTTGGCCTCAGTGCATGCAAGGCATTTTGAAGCACTGAATTTGAGTGTGAGCTCTTAACCCAACAAGAGACAGACATGAGGGCAAAGAGGTGGTGTTTGACTGAACCTACCAAAGTTTAGGATTTAATTGGAAGGATATTGTTGGGTTGTTGCAACATATTGCTTTTCCATATTTCCATATGTGATCCTAGCTTGGGGTCATTTGAGAGCAGTCCAAGTGATGACTTCAGCAAGTATCTTAAATAAATTAGGATCAGGCAGTGACGGAAGAATTCTGGTTGTGGTTGGTCTGTCTTTTGGAAACTAGAACATATTAGCAGAAACCAACAACAAATTTAGTGTCACGGATCTATTGGGAAAGGAGTAAAAACTTCCATATTGCAGCATCTCCTACCTCAAAGTCGAGGATGTGAAATATCTCAGTTGGCCACCGCATCATGAAGGACAATTTACTGCATCTGTTTGAAAACAATTCTGTATTCTCCAGGGGCTCTGTCCTTCACTAGCAGAGCTTCAGACTCAATGATCTAATAGATCTTTTTCCATGCCTAACTTTTGTGGCTTGCCATATGTAGAGATAAACATCTTTTTTTCCGATCAGCATTGATGGACAGACTTTCAGGCATGGAAACATTATTGTGTGTGTGGGACAGGGGGAGGGGAGGTAAGGCCATTTGCTGAGTGTTATTGTCTCCAGGGCATGGGATTATTGGAAAATGATAAATAGCTGGGCAGGCAAAGGAAATATGAAAACCCTGTTGCAGAACAGAGCTGCCCAAGATATCTGTTCATATTGCAGTGACCAAAAGAAATTTACATTGGAAAAACCCTCTTGCCTTCGGGGCCGAATGTTATGAACCTTCAAAGTGATTGTTGAAAAGAAAAGGGGTTGGGAACTGAAGGAGTGGGAGGGATTGCCCTACTTCTTTCTACGGAGCAGGGGTCACTGCAGAATAACATTCATCATCCTGCTGGTGCCGTTCTGAGAATGGGGAGAAGGTGGGAGAGATAAGGCAAGGTTGAGCTGCAGTCTCGCAGTTGCTGCTTGTTCCCCAACCACGTAGGGGCTGCGAATGGACTGTGTCCAAACCTTTTTTTCTTCTGGATTTCATGCAGGGATTGTTCAACTGACCTGTGGACTGGGTGCCTCTGCTGTAATAACTTGTTTCTCCCTCAACTTGCTTAGTCCTTGGCATTCCATTCAGTCACAACCATATGTATTATGGACAAACCCTCTGCCAGTAAACATCAACATGGATCTATGAGAGCTTACAGCACTTGAATATTGGGTCTAAAGACTGAAATACTGGTCACAATCTGTGCTCTAAAAAGGTAAAGACAAGGATCTGTCCATTATGGATGTAATTGTTTTCATTTGGGTTTGTATTCCATTCTAATTACAGATATGTTCTTGTTTCAACCCACATAATCACAGAATGTTAGAGGGGCTGGAAGGGACCTTGAAAGATCATCAAATCCAACTCCCCTGCCAGAGCAGGATCACCTATACCAGGTCACACTGGAATGCACCTAGGTGAGTCTTGAACATGTCCAGAGAGAGACTCAACAACCCCCTTGAGCAGCCTGTTCCAGTGTTCTGTCATACTCATAGTGAAAAAAAATCTTCCTTATGTTTACATGTAACCTCCTATGCCTCATACTTCTCGTACCACACAGTCCCTTCAGCTCAAAACCAAACCCTTTGAAAAACAATGAAATACCTATGACTAAGCAGGCCAAAGCTTTCATGCAGGTAAACTGGAACACTCTATTTCTTTTGAAACCAGGTAATTGGATGATTTGGATGCTGCTAGATGTTCCTGCATGTTCCTTACCCACATCATAAGGAAAAACTGTAAGTAACGGGCGTTTTGTATGCAAAAATAACATCCAAGAAACTTGAAATGCATAGTATTTTACAGTAAGTCTTGATTTAAATTAGGGGAAAAAAAGGTAACTTTTTGGTTGGCAGATTAATTTTGCAGTTAGAAAACAGGAGGCTACATCTTTGAATTGTTGGACAGATATGGAAATCAGACTAGGGGCTCCATGTTCAACCTGGAGAAGAGAAGGCTTTGAGGAGACATTGTAGTGGCCTTCCAGGGCCTACAAGAAGGCTGGAGAGGGACTATTGACAAGGTCTTGTAATGACAGGACAAGAGGTAATGGGTTTGAACTGGCAGAGGAGAGATTTGAACTAGATGTTAGGAAGAAGTTCTTCATAGTGAGGATGGAGAGACACTGATACAGGCTGCCCAGGGAGGTTGTGGCTACTCCCTCCCTGGAGGTGTTCAAGGTCAGGTTGGAGGAAGCCTTGAGTGACCTGTACTAGTGGGAGGTGTCCCTGCCTATGTCAGGGGGTTGGAACTAGATGATCCTTGAGGTCCCTTCCAAACTAAACAACTCTATGATTCTATATGAACTGTCCTGGATTAACTCTTTGGTGCAAGAATTGTGCTGACTGCTGTGCTGACTGTGTGAGGCAGGTCTGTGTTTCTGTGGGAATATTGTAGGGTGTTTCAGGATGGCCTCTGAAAAAGTTAAGTCTAATAAAAAAGGAAACAAAAAAAATGGAACAGAGTTTTACCCCAGCAGGAGGTGTCTTGCTGTGTGATGGGAGAAGAGATCTGGGGACTGTCTCTCTCCTGGGCTGCTGAGGGTGCGTGTGGTGTGGCCCAGTGAGCCAGCAAAGGATGCTCATTGACTTGTCACCTCTGAGGCCTGTGTGTCACCTTGAGTGACCCATTTTAGTGGGAGGTGTCCCTGCCTATGGCAGTGGGTTGGAACTGGATGATCTTTGAAGTCCCTTTCAAGCTAAACCATGCTATGATTCTGTGAAATGCAGAGCAACTGGACAGTCCTTTTTTGCATGACATGTTTCCAACTGGAGGGAAAAAATGCATCCCATGTCATTATCTCCTCTACCTTGACTGAACTGAAAGCTTCTGTGAATGGTTTCGTGTTTTGCATTGGGCAACAGTGCATCAGGCCCAGCAGCACAGGTTTAGCTGCTGTGTTTGCTTTCTAGTGTGTAGTTAGGCACTGGTCACCCAAGACATTGATTCAGCATTCCTGCAGCTCTTTGGCTGGGTTGGCCAGCACTGCTTTGCAGCACTCACCAGCTTTTACGTTCCTGGCAAAACTGTAGTTTAAATGACCTCATTTGGCAGATCTGGCAAGGAGAGATGAGCACTCTTGTTGAATCTTCTAATCCCTCTTTAGCTGTTTGACATGGCTTTGCACCCAAGTGATGTGATACTTCATCAGTGCAGCTGAATGACAGCTGTAGTGAAGTTGAGATATTCACATGAGAGATGCTCAGGGCTTTGCATTCAGGCTTGTTTGTGAGTTTCCATTGGAATGGCAGAGGGATAGATTGTCACTTGTGAGGGTGAGGCTTACTGGCTTCACTTGGTTGTGCTGAGTGTTCTCAAGAGCTGGTTTGCATGTCAGGCCCTATATACTGTATTTCTTTTACTTTTTCCCCCTGGAGGTTCAGCCTGGCTTCAGTCTGTCTTTAAATCAGAGTTAATGCCAGTGCTGTCTTGCAAAATTCCTGACCATGTTATCCACCCACTGCTGGCTTTGTAGCAACACCTTAAGGGCTGCTGAGAGGCAAATATTCCTTCAACAGGCAAGTACCTCCATAGTGGTCCCCATGGACATGCTCATAAGTGTCTGAGAATTCTGAAAGTCCAGGTAGAGTCTGGCTGTGGAAAAAGCCATATAGGTTGTTCTAGGACTGGCATAGGGAGAAGGTCTATTGAGCCAAAGCATGTAGCTGAGCTGCAAACTGGATTTGGAGCCTGGCCCTAATGCGAGGCAGTCACAACAGTCCTGATTTGTTTACTATATTCATAAACACCTTCACTTTAAACCCAAAGTGCTTCATAAGCTGTGAATGGGACATTAACATCTGTAATTAATTAGACACAACTCAGATTGGCAAAAAGAATCAGTTTGGTAGCCATAGATGCATATACTTGATAGCCAGATAACTGTTCCAAAAACCAGGCACATATGATGTGATTTTTTTTTTTTTAATTATTTTTTTTTTAAGATGATTTCTCATTCCCATCACACTTGAATTGGAAATGCCTTGCTCCAAGTAGTCATTACTGGGTGCTCACCAAAGCCATAGGAATTAAGGTCACTGGATCAGGCCACTAGTTCATTCAACCCCATGTCTTGGGGCCAGAACCAGCTGCTGCTTCAGCAGGAAGTTTGTGTATTCTCAGGAAGGGTGGTTAGCAGCTTGGTGTTAAAGGAGCAAACAGTCTGGCTTATGCCATGCAGCAATACAGTCTAATGTCAAGATCTGGATGTAACACAAAGCAGATTTTCTAGGATCTGTAAACAATGGTTTAAATCTGATCATATGGACCCTAAAGGAGATTGAGGACCTGTGGATTCTGTGTTGTGGCAGAGAGGACTTTTCTGTTGGGACTATATTCTTTCTTTAATACTGCTCAACTGCTGTTTTCCATTTGACAACGAATCTTTGCACTGCCCATGTACTTAAACCAAATAAACAAACAAAAGCCACAGTTTCTTTTCCCCCTATAATTTCTGACCTGAGATGACACAAACTATGACTGGATCAGGTTACTGCACGCTGCTGCTCACAATACCATCATTTTCCCAAATATGCTCTTTAACTCCAGCATGCAAAGCTCATGTAATGTGTGTTTGCAGCATGCCTTGGCAGACTGTGACATACTGTGGGATGCATTGCTCTGACCACCCAGCCAACAACATAGCATCAGAGGTACCTCTCTTTGCATCATGCTGCTGGAGGCTTAGCAGGACATGCCTTTTCTTTTTTCCCTTCTGTTCCCTACTTATTCTTTCCCTATAGCCCTCTGATACTTTCCTGTCTCCAGACAGTGTGCTTGAATCTCAGAATCGCAGAATATTAGAGGTTGGAAGGAACTTCGAGAGATCACCAAGTCCAACCTCCCTGCCAAAGCAGGATCACCTAGGGTAGTGTGCAAATGCATCCAGATGAGTTTTGAGTCTCCAGAGAAGGAGACTCCACAACCTCTCAGGGCAGCCTGTTCCAATCCTCCATCACTCTCCCTTTAAAGAAGTTTCTCTTCATGTTGAGGTGAAATCTTCTATGTTCAAGTTTGTACCTGCTGCTCCTTGTCTTATTGCCTTGAACCACTGAAAACAAGTTGGCCCACTGCACTTGTCTATAAACATCTGAGAGGTGGGTGTCCTTGATGAGATCCCCTCAGTCTTCTCTTCTCCAGACTAAACAGCCCTAGGGATCTCAGTCTCTCTCCATGTGGGAGATACTCAAGTCCCCCAGTCATCCTCGTGGTTCTCCACTGGATTCTCTTTAGCAGGTAAAATTTGAGAAGTGTTTCTGGTCTGCTAGTGAAAATCACCAAGGTGTGGTGGAAGCAGTGGGGCATGTAAGAACGAGAGAGACTGGACCAGTCAGGTCACAGTATAACTGTTGCCAGATCATCTGCTTCTGATACTGCATAAACACAAGCTTCACTCCACATAAAACTGCAATAATTTACAGTGTTTTGCTTACCTTTATTCTCCCTTCCTTGCCCATAATCCTTTAATACTTTTAACCCCAGTTGAACTGTCTTTCAGACCCTGAGTCCTGGTTGTCCCAGGACATGGAGCCACGCAAGCATTTTCGGATCAGATTAAAAACTCTCTGGCCACAAAAAATCTTGGAAACTTTACCTCCCATTTCGCTTTTCTTTGACTACGCAGAAACTTTATCAGTGTTTCAATTATTAAGATATTGTTTTGCTTTTCTCTATAGTAAAGGCCTTGTAGGACCCTGCTAGTAATTTACGAGGATTTTTGCATGTCTGTGTTTTAATTCCTCTGGCTTCTGTGTCAGCTGATGAGCTTTGATTGGATGGGTTTACCTAATATATAACCAAACAGAGACAGTAAATGAATGTGGTTTGCTCAGATATGTAGTTTCTTTCTAGGCATATGATTCATTGTCTGTGAGAGAGACTGCAGCTGGACAGCAGAAACTTTGCAGGAATGGAGATGAAGTGGGCTCTCTTTTTTTTCCTTGTGTCCTTGATATCTCTCCATACCTTCCAACCTTCTCAAAAGTCTTCAGGAAGTTAATAATAGCAAATTTGAGAGGATCACAAAAGAAAAACTGTAAGAACATTAGGACCTTAAGAAAGGATGAAAAAAAAAATGTTGAGCTGAAGAGTCTTTTCTCAAGATTTCTCACAACCTGTATCTAAACTTGTATCTAAGCATACATTTAATGACTGCAAGCAGTGGCTTCAAGTACTTAGTGTCAAACATGCAGCCAGAACTAAAGAAGTACACATATGTGTTTAATCCTGTGCCTAAAAATGTAGGAGAGAATATTCACCTCTTGCAAGCTCTGATTTTCTGAGGGCACTCCATGTAGGCTGTCATTTTCTTTTGTTTAGATGTCTGCAGCCTTAAGCCTGACTTTGGGCACTGAACTGAAGTCTTTTGCCATGTCACTAGGTATCATTTCAGCAGCAGTTCTGGCTTAAAACCAAGTTCCTAGATCCAGTGATGGTGTAATGTCACATGTGGGGGGAAAAAAGTGCCCTTCTTTAGGCATAAAAATGAGATTATTTTAAACAAATACATGTGTGGGTGTGTGCACAAAGCCACACCCAGAGAGAGACACTTTGTGGAGAAAAATATTATGAGACCTTCAGCAAATGTTTCTAAACTGGAAATGAGACGTGACTTAAATAGTAAGGCTAATTAACTATAGAAGCAGTTTACCAAGGGAAGTGATAAATCCATCATCACTTGGGTTCTGGATTGAGATTGAACCTTTTTAGGAAAAGGCTGTAGGTCAACCTCAAGGTACAGCACAAAATTGTATTTAGTTATGTGGAAGGGAAGCACAACCTTAGTTCAGTGGAGGTAGGATCCTATAACCTGCTCTATGTGGGTGGCTGCAGTGGATGTTCCTAGTCTTTGGTTTTGCAGCTTATTTCTGCACCCCACCCCCCAAAGCAAATTAAAAAACTTTCTTTGTTAGCGAAATGTAGAAGAAAAAAAACAAAGGAAGAAAGGCTTTGTCTGTGCAGATTGATTGATTGTGTCCATACAGAGCTGAGCACCTACTTGGTTGTGCCTTTGGACTCAGCCCTCCAGTCAGTTTTGTGCATGTGTGTTAGCTCTGACCAGTACTTGGTGGTTCAGAGGAAAGTGAAAGCCTACTCTAGAGGGAATGACTTCAGTGCAATTACCCACAGCAGTAACTGTGGAGGAGACAGTCTCTTCAGTGCTCCATGTACTGTGAAATCTAGTCAGCTTTAGCCTCTATAGATACCTGTCTTCTTACTGTTCACAGCATTTCCTAGCTTTTCTGGCAGAGTTCAACTACAACGTTTAACACTAAATTGCATGACAATGAAGACAAGAGCTTGGTGTGAAGGTAGTTTCTGCTTATGCTTCCTTTCCTTGCATTGGCTTTTTGGTCTAGGCCATTATGTGTCATTTTTGACACTAACTCACAAGCTTCAGTCAATATTCTGCACAATCTTTTCTGTGCTAGTTGAAGTGAACGTGGACTTTACCATTTCCTGTCAAATTTCAACCATTCTTGCAAAAATCCATTTCTAGTTCTGACTTTTCATACTGAGCTGCAAAACTAAATCCTTTTAGGTACCATTGGAGTGAGGGAGTATCTTAAAGAGAGATTTAAGATATCTTAGCCAAGGTTGAGAGCCGAAATCACTTCCATGTTTGTGTTTTGGCAAAATAATTTAAACCTAGTGGCATCTCAGTGTCTGTGAGCCTGAATTTGTTAATCTTTGGTGAAGTGGACCAAAGTTTGTGCTGAGGAGGTCCTGAGATGTGGTCTTCCCTTGGTCTGGGGTGGGAGGAAAGGTGCTTTGCTTCCCTCTCCAGTCTCTTTTCTTTGACCACAGACACTTATTTGGTACATTCAAAGGCAAACTCAAGATTCAGTCAACCGTAGGTAGGGTGGGATTATATTGTTTGCTTTCTGGATTTCTCAGAAACTACTCTCTCATCCCTCTGAAAGATGTAAGATGCTCTTTGTCATTTTCTTGCTGAAGATTCCCCCCTCTCTATCTCATTGTTTTGGTGACGAGAGAGTTTAGCTTTGTTATTTGCACCCCTTTTAAGGTAAATTGCTGTTAATGAAGAATTGTGCCAAGCAAAACTTTCTCTGGAATGTTTTTGCTAACAAAAGCTATTGTATCACAACTGAATCATTTTGGAGAAATCTGCTTCTGCAAATCTATTATGTGAGGTGATGGTTTTAGAGCAAAGCATTTCTCTTTGTCTCTAGAAACTCAAGATGCAACACTTACTGCAGTCAAACCCAGCCTGATATATTAACATTTTTTTTTCCCCCAATGGAAGATGCAGATATTTAAAAAGAGAGGTGTTTTCTTTTCTCACTTGGGAAGTGGTAGCCACTATTTACTGTGTGCCTACTCTTTAGAATAGCTATTTAAAATTGCCTATGTTTGGTCTGCAGAGAAAGTGTGTGCATGGGTCAAAGTTTGCAAAGGCAATTTTTGAATTGGGTTTTGCAGTCCTACCCCCCTCATTTTGCAACTGCATGTTCAAATTCCTATTTCATATTTTCAAACCACATATGAAGAACACTTCATATTTTCAAACCATTCCATGGTGATTCTAAGATCTCTCTGCTAGAGGTTTGTGCTACATGATCTGTAAAGGTTGCTACCCACCCAAAACTACTCTGATATTCACTGGCTGTATGTGAGTGGTTTGACAGTTTTGCCTAAGAAGAGGTGAGCTCTCCAGAGGAAATACTTATTCTTTAATTAGAGTAAACACCTTTTAGAACTTGAAGGTTAATAACATATATGTCTCAAATGCATCTTCTCGGTAGTCTGGATGGGTGCCTGTAGAAGTACAAGACATAACAGGAGATAGAAATGGAGTCTTCCTACAGAGAGAAAAGTAAAGAGTGTTTTGGAAAAATCAGATGTTTTCTATTTAAAAAAATAACATCACTTCCAAACTTGGACAACTCTTTTACTTCATCCTGGCTGGACCCTGAGGGCAATTTCAGGAGTCCTGAGAACTTCAAGTTTGAAGCAGACCTTCTACAGGTTTGTATTCCCTGTTCTGTGTCTCTTGGGAGGCACTGAGCAGCTCTTTCTCTTTAAAACATTCAGGTTTTTCAAAACAACAACAAAACCCAAAACAACCCCTCCTCACATTTAGTCAGGAAATTCCTTTCTAGTTCTCCCTGCATGTGTAACACGTTAGTAACTTGCTTTGTCTTAGTGCTCTGAGCTAACTGCTGTCCAGCTCCTTGTTTGAGGAAGAGATGAGCTCTCTGCAAATATTTTTCTTGTAACTGGTCCTCTTCAGGACATAATAGAGGAAAATCACCCAACACACCAGAGCATACATTATCCAGGCTATGGGAGTTGGGGCTCTGCAGCCTGGAGAAGAGAAGGCTTCCAGGAGACCTGATAGTACTCTTCCAGTATCTGAAGGGAGCTACAGGAAGGCTGGGGAGGGACTATTTACAAGGTCTTGTAATGCCAAGACAAGGGGCAATGGATTTGAACTGGCAGAGGGGAGATTGAAACTGGATGTTAGGAGGAAGTTCTTTACTGCGAGGGTGGTGAGACACTGGCGCAGGTTGCCCAGGGAGGTTGTGGCTGCTCCCTCCCTGGAGGTGTTCAAGGCCAGGTTGGATGAGGCCTTGAATGACCTGTGCTAGTGGGAGGTGTCCCTGCCTATGGCAAGGGGTTGGAACTGGTTGAGCATTGAAGTCCCTTCCAACATAAACCATTCTAAGATTATGCCTGTAATGCACCACAGGAGTGAAGGACTCTGTTCTTCATGGAAGAGCAGGGATATGGACTATCCCCTTGGCCTGAGAAGTCACTTCAGAGAAGCGACATTTAGAAATACCTTGGCCTTCAGTTGACAAATTGATAGTTAAAGTAATCTGATTTCCAGAGAGCAGGAGCAGTGATTTCTGAGTCTGGATTTGCCTTGTGATGTCCCAAATGACTTAGTCTTGGTAAACAGAGAGATGGTTCCTTGGTAGTGACATGTCTCTGTCTCAGGTTTTAACAAAAAAGTATTTGCTTCACGAGGAAGACAGAATGTGTTTGGCTTGGGAAGGAACAAACATGGAATGATTCTACTGGCTTCACTCTTCAGATTTCTGCTGATGAACTTGCTCTGTTTTGCTGTTTCAGTGCATTTTCAGCTATGCATGTGGGAATGTGCTTGGCATAGGAACGTGTTGCCACTCTTAAAAAGCAACAGGACGAATGCTGGTGTCTTTTGAGTCACCCTCTTTTTTGGGTTCACAGTTTCTATGTTCTCTAGTACCATGGTGCCTCTGTTTAATGCAACTCAGTTCCTAGGCTTGGATTACTGGGCAGAGAGCATGTTTTAGGCTTGATCATCTACTGTGAATCTATAATTAAGGTCTTGTATATGTTCACATAGATCATAGGAAACGGGCAGGAGATGTCAGCTGTCATCATTTCCATAACCTAGAGATGTTTGTTTATTTGGTTATACCATAAATTCTTTTTCTTGTTATATTGTGACTTGGCAGTAGTAGCCTTTAAAAGTAGGCCACCATGTCCTGTCCTCTTCTCCGTTCATTACCAGTGGGCTGCAAGGAAAACCCCAGGCTGCCAAGACCTCTATTTCTGGTTTCCTTTTGCAGTGTGAGGACAAAGTTTCCTTCAGACACAACATCTGATGGACTGCAGCATGTAATTTTAGTTAAAGAGAGAGGAAAATAAGATCAGCTGCAATCCATAGTACCTCTTCACTGCATGTATCTCTGAAGGTCCATGTAATAGAGCAGGCACCAGGAGCAACCACTATGCAGTTAAGGTTGCAAAACATCTTCCATTATGACACTGTTTTCAGTGCTCAGGGAAAAAAAAACCTACAGATTAGGCTTTTTTTTTGGTTTTTGTTTATTAGTATCTGTCAAAAACTATGGTCTCCTAAAAATAATGAGCAAAGTCAGTCCAGCAAACTTCAACCCCTCCAAACAACTACAGAGTATTTCAAACCTCATCTCTGAAATTCTGCACAACCCAACTTCTCCTTGAGCATGGCAACTTCTGATCTGAGAGAGAAAGGCTGAGTGTTTTTATTTTAATTTCCTTTAAGAAATTGCTGTATTGATGACACTTGAGATAAGATGTCTGTTGAAGTTATGCCCCATTTGTGCCCTTAATGATATCTCATTGTGCAGTTTGTGCTCCTTAGAGGATTATTCCTTCCAAGACAATGTTGGAAAATATTTTGAGAAGAGTTGCTAATCACAGACCTGCATTTCTTGTGTTAACTTTGCTGTGTTTTGTGTTGTCTTGTAAGTATGAAGATTTGCTTTGGAAAGGGGAAAAAGCATTTTGTGAGGACAGTTATCAAAACAGAGGCAGATGTGTTTTCACACTGTCAATCCAGTTTTCCGAGATGCTGTCTCCAAGCTCACAACTGCTTCAGCAAAGTGTGAATTTTACAGCCTGTGACAATGTAAAGGCTGCAAAAGAAGCACAGGAATCTTCTAGAGCTGCTGCTGCTGCTCATAAGGACTCAATAAACATCAAACATTCTTTAATGGTGCAGTTCTGAAGAAGTTGCTTGTAGCAAACAAAGTGCAAACAGGTGAATGGCAAAAATAAACGGTGTTGTTTCTGAGTGCAAATGCCCAAATCCTGAGCTGCTGCTGCAGAGATCCATGAACTTTATACTAGTGCATCACAACACATGGCTGACTTGAGTGAGCCACTGCAAAATTTGGGGAGCCAAGCTTGTCTCTCTCTCTCTCTAGAGCAAGTAGTTCTATGACAAATATAACTACTTTACAAACATTATATACAAGTTTGTAGAAATAGGCTTATTTCTGCAGTCTGGATGGAAGAAAGGTAGTTAGCTAAATATTATCTCAGATATGTTGCTTTGATATATGTTTTTGTAACATTGGTAATGTAACATTGGTTAATTTTGGAAGCACTGGTGTAATGTAACATTGGTAAAGGTGCAATAGGTCTGACTCTATGAGACCAACATCTTTTAGAGAGGCAGCTGGAAGGCAGAGGTCTGTAACATTTTGTGCTCATCTCAGAAATATAGGGAAAATCTCATCTGAACAGCAAGAACTTCAGATTTTCTCAGTCACAGGTTGTCTATCTTCAACTTTTTATTCAGGTTTGCTGCCTCTTTGCCGTAACCAAGTGTGATTTGATCATTCAACTGAAATAAACCCACCTCTTGCTAAGTTTGATGTTGAGATTGTAGGAACAAATTTATGAAAGAGAAATCCCCACCACAGAAGTCTGTGAAGAGCAAATAGAAGATACTTGGTGTTAACTCTGATCCTTGTTCATGCTTCAGGAAT
This sequence comes from Eubucco bourcierii, assembly GCA_013396675.1. Lineage (NCBI taxonomy): Eukaryota > Metazoa > Chordata > Aves > Piciformes > Ramphastidae > Eubucco > Eubucco bourcierii. Next base: position 251,751 of record VWZE01009690.1, read on the forward strand.
CCCTGGGATGCTCTCACAACTGCTTCAGCAGAAGAGGCATTTGAGAGTCATGCCTCAGACAAACAGATGTTGAGCATAACAGGCACTGGGTTGTATCGAGAGCGGTGTGGGCAGCAAGGCAAGAGAGGTGATTCTCCCCCTTTACTCAGCTCTCCTCAGACCCCACCTGGAGTACTGTGTGCAGTTCTTCCTGTCCTGGAGGCTCCAGGACATGGAAGTGTTGAAGTGAGTCCAGAGAAGGGCTACGAAGATGCTCAGAGGGCTGCAGCAGCTCTGCTATGAGGACAGGCTATGAGAGTTGGGGCTCTGCAGCCTGGAGAAGAGAAGGCTTCCAGGAGATCTTAGAGTAGCCTTTCAGTATCTGAAGGGGGTTACAGGAAGGCTGGGGAGGGACTATTTACAAGGTCTTGTGATGACAGGACAAGAGGCAATGGATTTAAACTGGCAGAGGGGAGATTGAAACTGGATGTCAGGAGGAAGTTGTTTACAGTGAGGGTGGTGAGACACTGGAACAGGTTGCCCAGGGAGGTTGTGGCTGCTCCCTCCCTGGAGGTGTTCAAGGCCAGGTTGGATGAGGCCTTGAGTGAGCTGTGCTAGTGGGAGGTGTCCCTGTCTATGGCGGGGGGTTGAAACTGAATGATCCTTGAGGTCCCTTCCAATCTTACTATTCTATGATTCTGTAACATCTTGGGGTCTCCTCCTCATGCTAATTGAGTTCACTACTCCAGTAGCTGTGAAGTAGTCTTCAAAAGTGTAGTGACTCCTTTTCTGCTATTTTCCTAATTATTTTTCATGAAACTTAGGGCTAAACAATTGGTTGCATAAATGGAAATGGAACTTGGGTTAGGTTAGTCTGGAGCTGCAGTGCATGTTGACATCACAACCCGATGCCTCACATCAGGCTCCCTCTGCTTTCTGGAAGATCACAGCATGATGGCTACGTATGGCTTCTGGTGAGGCTTTTTCATGGCTTTGTTACAATTCAGATGTTTTCATACCATTGATAATATCCAAAATTGAGGTAATAGCTGGGTTTCCATAAAGACCACATGTGATGCAGGTATCTTGGAAGGCTGATTTGGCTCTGGAACAATGCTGGTTTCCTCATGTTGTTGTTGTAGTAACTGAAACTCTAAATAGAGCAGCTTTTTCTGCCCATGTTAGAGTAGGTAATTCTCTCCTGATCAAAAGGAATGAGGATTTTCTTCTTTTCAAATACTTTTACCAGTCTGATTCTTGTTAGTGTCTGGATTGATAGATGTTGAAGCAGAAAAGCTCATTCTGTTGCCTTGGTATTTTTAGTGCTGTTTTTTCAGTACTGCAACTGTTGGCGATTCATGGAATTGTTGTGCTGCCATCAATGTTTTTGTTCACACAGTTTAACGTATTTAGGTAACAGGACACCTGAAATAGTATGTTAGGCTTATATTTGATGATTCCACTCTAACATTTGAATGCTCTGTGTAAATGTCTGTGTCTTGAATTCACTCAGAAATCAGCTGACGTGCAGGATTTTTTAACACACATCTCAGTCACTTAAAAAGTTGGTCCCAAACCGAGATGAGAACAAGAATGCTTCTGAAAAAGGGATGCATCCAGCTGAAGTTGCATGTCTGAATGTTGAGCCTTGGGTCATAGCACTGATGTTATATTAACAGAGATGTAATTACGTAACTTACTGTCTGCTAATCAATCCTCAATATGACACCTCTCATGGCCTAGTGTGTAATGACTCTCTTGCTTTTGCACTGAATTCTTCCTGGGTTTATGTGTGTGTTTACACTAAACATGAGGAAGGCAAAACCATACAAAGAGAATACAGAAAGAAATAGTAGTTTGGACAGGCAAGAAAACTTAAACAGGTTTGGTGTAAACCCAGCTGAATGCTTTGGGTCCAGGCAATCTGAACCTCCCAGGTGTTTATTAGTAAGACCTTAGAGTAGCCTTTCAGTATCTGAAGGGGGCCTAAAGGAAGGCTGGGGAGGGACTATTGACAAGGTCTTGCAATGGCAGGACAAAGGGCAATGGGTTTGAACTGGAAGTGAGGAGTGGGAAATTTAGACTGGATGTTAGGAAGAAGTTGTTTGCAGTGAGGGTGATGAGACACTGGCACAGGCTGCTCAAGGAGGTTGTGGCTGCTCCCTCCTCGAAGGTGTTCAAGGCCAGGTTGGACGAGGCCTTGAGTGACCTGTTCTAGTCGAGGTGTCCTTGCCTATGGCAGGGGGTTGGAACTAGATGATCCTTGAGGTCCCTTCCAATCTTACCATTCTATGATTCTATAACCCTGTAGCTCCTGTACCCTTCAGGTACTGTAAGGCCATTATAAAGTCTCCCTGGAGCCTACTTTTCTCCAATCTGTACGTCTCTCCTGGCCTGTGTTCACAGCAGAGGTGCTCCAGCTCTCTGATCATCTTTATGACCCTCCTCTGGACCAGCTCCATCGGGTCCATATCCTTCTTGTGTTAAGTGCCCCAGAGCTGCGTGCAGTACACCATGTGATTCTAGGAGTAATCTGGAGAAAACTAACACAGAAATGTAGGAGCAATAAAATAAACCCAGACCTATGTTCTGAAAAGAAGTAGTGTTCTGATCCTCAAAGACATCTGTGGATGTAATGTTATAAACACTGTGAGCAGAGTGGGGATGAAAGTGGCTGGTCACTCCTTGGTTACTAAAAAAAGAAAAAAAGTGGCTTGGTCTACTCATGTCTCTGTGTGGAGTGGGGAGAACAAAATGAACTTCAGCTTCTCTGTGTAATCGGTCTCATGCAGTTCTACATACATGATGGCCTTGTAATTCATACCAGTTGCATATGCCCACAGGAACTGGCTAGCCTCTAAGGCCTACATTTGCTTACAGCTACCTGCTAAAATAATAAATTGTTTTGCTTCCATTTGAAAGAGCAGAAGCTCTCAGAAGAAAACCTCAGTCCCTGTAGCAATCCACCAGGCAGTCATTGCCTGGTGCCACATAATTCAAACAGCAGTGACCTCAGTGTGCTGCATAACACAGATTATCTTTTTCTACCATAGTGAACAAATAGTGTTGGGAGCTAATTAGAATCACACTGAACTCATTCCAACTAGGATGTGTGTTTGACAATGGCTTTTAGCTGGTTTACAAGTGAAGGGTGTGCACGGGGAGCAGAGGGGGTGATCCCATTGTCTTTCCTGCGCACGTTTCTCCTCCCTATGCCTCACTGCTTTATCAGGACACATGGAGGAGTCTGACCATAAGACCCAGCTCCTACAGCACATCAGGGACATTCTGTGGTCAGTCTGGATGCCTCCAGGGTTACTCAACCAGAGCTGTCCCAGGTAGCATGGCAGCACTGTTTTCAGATGGAGAATGGGTAGTGGGGAGAGAGAGAAGCGTGGAAGAAGAGAAGTATCCTAAGCAGCTGAAAGGAGATCATTGACAAGTGGCTGACCAACAATTCCCTCCAAATGATCTGCCTCTGAATGGCTCATCAGACAGCAGGGCAGGGGTTTGCATGGGTTCTGGCATTGCCAGTGGCTCTATAAATTAATACAGGTTATAAGTAGGGCCAGCTTGTTTGTAGAGAAGCAGGAGCCAACCCACAGAAGGGCTGCTTTTGAATTTTGGACGCTGAACAAAGTTTCAAACTCCAGCAGGACCCATATTTTTTTTCTTTTCCCAGACCTCTCCTAAACACCTACCTTTCTTTATTTATTTTTTCTTTTCATTTGCTTCTGTCTCCCTTTACATTCTTAGATCTCTAATAACTCAAACATGCCTGGGCTCCAGTCCAGACTCCTGGCATGTGATGCCAACCTTTGCTGGCCTTGATCTGACTACAGCAGGCCCTGGCTGCTTTTCTGAGCAGCCAATAGTGAGGAGAATTTAGTCTCATTCCAAATTGGAAGGTAGTGTGTCCCCACACACGAGCTGCACATAAGAGGCTAGTCTGGCTTCAAAAAGTCCTCCAAGAAAAAAAAGAAAAGTTGCATCTTTTTCACTAAGTAGTAGTGTGAAAGCTTATTCTGTATAGATAAGTATGTTCATAAAACAATAAGGATGTTAATTATCCAGATTTTAATAATAATTGTAAATGGAGAAAATGTGTTGTGGTTGACACTGATTTCTAAACCTGTTTGCTGAAAGAAGCATGATGAAAAATCTTTGTATTTCAGTAGTATTGTAGTTGAAGTTGTGTTGTCTGTGATGTGCACTGTGGTGGTTCTAGAGTTTATTGACCAACCTGTAAGGAAAAAGAAAAAAAAATGGATTTTTTTTTTTTTTTAAATAATATTATGCAAGGATGGGGAAAGAAGACCTATTGTTTAAGAGTTAATGCTTAAATCACTGGTGGACAAATTAAGTAACTGGTCTGGTGTCATCTGGGAGGTCTTTAGCAAATTGAAAATGGAAAACAAACGTTCTGATTCCCTGTGAAGTCCTTCAGCTATGAAACTATCCTTCTTTTATGTTTTCTTTATATATCCCTCATTAGTGTAGTTTAAAACATCTTACTTATAATGCCTTGAGAGATATGAGTAATGTGTCATGGGTTCAGTAATCTCCTCTTTTGTCTGGAAGGGCCTGGTATCTGGTTGCTTTCTTAGTTGATCAGAAAGCCTATTTGGGACCTTTTTGTTTTAAAAGTTTCTGCCACCATGCACTTACGCTCGAGAAGGAAGGTGGAAAGGTGTTGTGAATGCAGTACTGAAGGCAGTAGGGATTAGTAGTGCCAGGTAGGGTTTAGGTTGGACACAATTTCATCCTAAAAGAGGCTTCTTAAGCTCTGGAACAGGGTGTCCAGGGCAGTGGTGGAGTCTGTATCCCTGCAGGGGTTTAAAAGCCTTGGAGATGTGGTGGTGAGGGATATGGTTTAGTGGTGACATGGCAGTGCTGGGTTAACAGTTGAGCTTGGTCTTAAAAGTTTTTCTTCCCCTAAACAATTCTGTGATTCTGGTCCTTAATCCCTGATAGGGTTTGTTGTCTATTTGAGTCTTTATTTCAAATATTTACTTTTTTTTGAGCACCTGTAAGATAAGAACAGAGGTGAGATTGATTAGATTTTCTGCAAAAAGTCACTGAAGATACAGGAGGCATGTTTGATGTGCTTGCAATAGTCTGTGTTGCTAATGAGGTTCCCTGTAAAACTCTGCTGTGAATGAGAGGAAAGAAACTTTACTAGTATGAAATGCCTGCCAGTATCAATGTTGCAGCTGAGGTTTGGAAATTCTCACTTTCTAATCTACTGCAACAGGGATTTAATAAGTCACTTAGTACCTAAGGTTCAAAGACATTATTTGGTTTCCATGATCTGGGTCTGTACTCCTGAAAAGTTTTACTTCCATTTTTACCTTTGCAGTCTGTTTCCAGGAATAACAGTAACACAGCTCATGACTGCAAGGGGTGGGTATAGAGGGCAAGCCACGGAGCAGCAGGTCTTGGTGAGGAAATTGCAGATGTAAAATAGCATCCACAAAAATGCTGGCTACTTATGAAAATAAACTTTAATGATTTATTGGGTACATGCCACCTGAAATCTGTTCTGGATTTGTCCAGTAAATCATCCTCCACAGTGGCCCTCTCTTCTGTTTTAGTTCACCCTCATTAATGATGGCAAAATTTCATCTTTTGCTTTAATTTCCTCAAAGGATGTTTGAGGTTTGTTTTGTACAGATCTATTAGCACATGCACCTTAGTACACCTGTGAATCAGATACTAATCCTCTGTCTTCATTCTTAAAAGACATGCGTTTATGCTCAACAGAAAGCATAACTCAGTTCCCTTTGACTTCAGGATACCATAACCAACAGCAAACTGTTCTGACTCTAGAGGGACTTTCATTCTTAAATGCAGTAATGAGATATCCAGACCTGTTGTTACTATGGTTTCAAAGTGTTGTAGGATGACCATGGAATTTAAAGCCAATATACAACTCAAAATTGTCTAGAATGATATTTTTGCAGAGGGCACTAGAGCACACCTGTTAGGTCCCTCTTTGTTTACAGACCTCTTTGTCTACAGGCACAGCCACAGGTTGCTCTGAGTGTTGCCAGTGTGCTTATGCTCTGCCTTGTTGTTCACAGGCACTGTAGCTCTGAACACTACCCTGAATTTCATACGGTGCTAGTTGTGAGTCCTTATGCCCTAACCACAATGCCATCTGGCATCACCAGCCCAATGACTGACAACTTCATGTCTCCCTTTGCACAGAGAGAGTTCTCCCCTGAGTCCAGTCCTGGGCTCCCCAATACAAGAGAGACAGGGAGACAGAGAGAGTCCACAAGGATGATTAAGGGACCAAAACATCTGTCTGGTGGGAAAAGGCTGAGAGACCTGAGGCTGTTTAGCCTGGAGAAGAGAATGGTGAGAAGGGATCAGTGCCAAGAAGGGGACAGGCACTGATCAGTGGTGCCCTGTGATAGGATGAGTGGAAACAGGTGCAAACTGGAACCCAGGAAATTCCACTGCAAAATGAGGAAAAGCTTCACTTGCTGTTAGGGTGCCGCAGCCCTGAAAGAGGCTGCCCAAAGAGATCACGAAGGCCTCTCTGGAGGCTTTCAAAACCTGCCTGATGCATTTCTGTGTGACCTTCCCCAGGTGATCCTATTTGTACTCAACAATCTCCAGAGGTCCCTTCCAACTCCCACCATTCCATAACCCTATGATTTCCTTTCTCATCTTGCTATCTGCTCTTCTCCCCAGCAGTTGTGCAGGAAGATGTGAGGGTTCAGAGGAGAGGCATCGTGTGTGTGTGTGTAACTATTGCTGTACAGCGGGGAGCCTGGCATGATTTAGCGTTGGGAAGGGAGCCAGCTGGCCTGCTTAAAATACCGATTTTGATGCAACATGGAGATTATATTCTATTCAACAGACTTGCACTGCACAGTGAAACTTTATGAAGCTTGTGAAGGCAGAATGAATTCACAGAGTAAGTGCTGGACGGGGAGCAAGGAACTCCTTAGTTGTAATCTCGCTCCTGTCAGAAAAAATTTACCAGAGGGCTTTGAATGAAAGATTTCTTCTCTGTGTCACTCTCCTCCAGAACAAAGTGGAGACATTGTATTTTCTTTAAACTCGAGTTTGTGGCTAATTAAATTTTATAGAATGTTCGTTTGGTGCTCTAAAGATGTGTTTTATAAACTGAACATTTACTTTTTTTTTTTTTGGGTGGGGGTGAGGGTTAAAAAGAACAACCCCTTAGTTATAAGAAAAAAAAAATATATGCCACAGAGTTATGTTAATAAGAAATTCACAATTAGAACAATAATTCTTATTTGATAATAGCAAGTAAATTTCATTTGCTGTTAAATACTTATAAAATAGTTCAAACCAGGAGTTCCTAAGTCCCTTTTCACAAACAATTCCTTCTGTAGAAACTCGGCACAGAGAGCTGATTTGAAACAGATCTATGGGGGAGCTGCAGTCCATCCGTGGAGACTTTCAAGTCCATATGGTGAGACTGCCTAAGGAGTCAAATACTTTGTGGAAGGATCATGCAATTAATCAAAAGAAGTAGTGGTGTTTTCAGTTGATTTAAATTTATTTAGTGGGATTTTTTAGGTGAAAAAAAAGTGGGATTTTTTTTTAGATGAAAAAAAGTGTCACCACTTCAAAGACCAGGAAAAAAATCTTCTTGATTTCCTGTTTACTATTTTTTTCCGGTTGTTGTTGCTATCACAATCCATATATTTTTAACCCTTTGTTCAATAAAGGCTCTTGTTTCTTAGTGACAGAGAAAATTCCATGACTTAAAAATCACAGTGTGATGTAGCTTTAATATGGCTCCCCTTCATCAGATATGCAGCATCCTAAAAGGCACACTGAGGAATTCAACTTTCATTATCCTTACTAAATGGAAAGAAGTTAATTTTTCCTCCTGTGAGACTGAAAAAAATATTATTCTGGGTGGCTGGATGAAAACCTGTCATTGTATTGATACCCTGATGTTAGCCTTCTTTGAATTAATTAAAATATTACTTATTTGCCAGTCTATATTTGAGGCTTATTTAAATGTAAAGGCTTTGTTGTCATAATTGGTTAAGAAGGTGGATGAAGTAAGAGTTGGATGTCAAATCAACAGATTTGTGTTTGTAGAAGTGCCCCTGCAGATGCAATTACACAGTCAAAGTTATTTTCAGCCGACTGTGGTGGAAGGAAGAAGCAATGACAGGATGAGGGGTAATGGGTTTAAACTGAAAGAGGAGAGATTCAAACTAGATGTTAGGAAGAAGTTCTTCACAGTGAGGGTGGAGAGACACCGGCACAGGTTGCCCAGGGAGGTTGTGGATGCTCCCTCCCTGGAGGTGTTCAAGGCCAGGTTGGAGGAGGCCTTGAGTGAGCTGTACTAGTGGGAGGTGTCCCTGCCTATGGCAAGGGGTTGGAACTGGATGATCCTTGAGGTCCCTTCCAACCTAAACCACTCTATGATTCTATATGAACCATCCTAGATTAACTCTTTGGAGAAAGAGTTGTGCTGGCTGCTGCGAAGGCAACTGTGTGAGGCAGGTCTGTGTTTCTGTGGGAATATCATAGGGCATTTCAGGATGGCCTCTGAAAATGTTAAGTCTAATTAGTAAAACAAGAAACAACAACAACAACAAAAAAAATGGTACAGAGTTTTAACCCAGGAGGAGATGACTTGCTGTGTGATGGGAGAAGAGGTCTGGGGACTGTCTTTCTGCTGAGGGTGCCTGTGGTATGGCCCAGTAAGCCAACTAAGGATGCTCATTGACTTGTCACCTGAGTGATTTTTAAATGCATTCCAATAAACAACCATGGAAGTATCCTGGCTTGCTTCTCTGTGGGTTTTTTAGTAGAAATGCTTTCCTTGGCTTTCAAGATTTTTCCTTTTTTTGACATGTATGCACACTGGAAAAGAATATTTTGTTTGCAAAACACTGGGTACATTGACCTTTTCCCAAACTCACTCTTCTTTAAGTGAAAAATGGACTTGAGAATGATGGTGATTGTGTTTTTTCCTGTTACTATAGTGTTTAAAAAATAATATTTAGAAAGTGACAGAAAAATACCTGATTTGAAGAAACTGAGCCTCAGAGATTCAACACTACTTCTTAGCTCTTCTTTTGTGACCTTCATTAATTAAACTGCTCAATCTGTCCAAGGCTGAGCTCCCTGCCTTTAGCGAAGGCATGCTTCTGTTTCCTTGTCTTGAAGATTATCAGGGAGAAAGTGTTTTGTTATGTTTATACAGATCTGTTGAAGCCTTTAGCTGCTGTTGTGATATGAATATGAAGAACTGACACTCTAAATGTTGCAGGGTGGCTGAGAGTAGATGGCGGATCCTTGCTGCCTGTGACCCTGCTCAGGGTCACATTAGTGATCTCTATGCTGGAGAAGAGGCAGGGTTAACACCCCAGAAAGACAGACTCTCCACTGATACAGCTTTGTATTGTTTCTAGAGCAGGGCACTCTCCACTTCAGCCCATTCACCTTCTGTGTGACAATCAGGACTTAGGCAAGGCAATTAAATGGGATCTCTTAAGCTGCAGCAAAAGAATGTTAATTGATGTGTGAAATATAATTATCCTCCTGGGCTCCTTGGCTTTCTTTTGTTCGTGACTGGTTTTGATTAAACAGCTCTACTTGCTGGGTCTATTGTATCCATTCACCCACACTTTTCTTCCTAGAAGCAGGCAACGTCTAAAAAAAGGCTGTCTACTTGTGCATCCCAAATATTTCCCAAGGCAGGAAGAAAAAGGGGAGGGGAAGTACAGGCAAAAATCACTCATCCTGCTTGGTATGTGGGTCCTTTGGTGAATGCTGTTTTTGGGCTGGAGCCCTGCATCTGGACTCCAGCTCATGCCAGCTGAAAAGGAAACTTCTATTTTGTTTGCTTAAAAGGCAACAAGTCAACGTTTGAAAAAGGCAACCTGAGGGGATTTTTCAGAGACTTGACCTGCTTGATCTGGAAAATAAGTTAAATGAGGTGTGGCCAAGAACTTCTTAAAGCAATCAAGCAAATACTTGCTTACCAAGATGGTCAGGAAGCAAGAGGGTGGGATACTATATGTTCTGCAACGTATTACCTTTAAATCATTTTCCTTATTTTTGTCCTGGTGGGCTATGATAATGCCCTCCATATGGATGATTATAGCCATTAGGAGATGCAATAAATTGGATATTTGTAAAGAATGCTTCTTCTGTGTGAACAAATGGCACCAAGAGAGTGGCAAGAAAACAGAACTAAACCTCTGTGATGTTTTTTTCCATCCTGGCTTTTTGGATTAATGGTTGGGCTTTCTTTTAACTTTACAGGTTATTAAGGTAACAATGGAATACTTTTTCTCTCCCAGCACCAACAAAATTTGTTTTTTATCAGAGTCAAGATAGACGTTTTAAAGATATATAATTTTTTTTTTTTGTTCCTGAAATTGCAAATTCTGAGATAGATATGTATGTATAAAAAAGTCTGCTAGGGTAGTGTTGTTGGTTAGCAGTTTGGCTATCATGTCATATGTGTGCAACAAGCATACAGCTCCAGAGAGTCTTTGTGCTGAGCAAGGGAAAGTCCTGGCATTCTCAGATGAAGGGAGAGGTGCAGGAGGTTAAAGGCTGAACACAGTTGACTGACTTTCCCCTGCACATCTCAGGCTGCCTGTCTGTGTTTAGGAAGGCAGATAGGGATTTTCTGGTGTATCTGATTACTTTGATCCTGCATTTACACCAAGCTTGGCTGGAAAAGCCTGCAACATCAAGATAGGTGCTCCTTTTCCAGAAGCACGACCATGATTGCAGGTCCTACTGTACCCCAGGAGCCCAGAAAATGGTTGTTGTTGTCCTCGTGAGCCAACTTTCTTCGTGGAACACTTGATTAGAACCAATGACTAAGCATTTCCTGACTGTTCTCATACAATTGATGGTCTCGTAGTTGTCACTGATATTTGGTTTTGCAGATGCTTATTGTAATCTTTCTTAGTCACCCCTCTTTCCTGGAAGTCTATTTAGTCTGTCTTGTATATCTCAGCTCACCTTTGTTGCCTTTTCTGCTGTACATGTACATGGAGAGCAGCCAAACAGAAAGGGATCTGGGGGTGCTGATTGACACCCGCCTGAACATGAGCCAGCAGCGTGCCCAGGTGGCCAAGAAGGCCAATGGCATCCTGGCCTGCATCAGCAATAGTGTGGCCAGCAGGAGCAGGGAGCACATTCTCCCCCTGGACTCTGCACTGCTTAGGCCACACCTTGAGTCCTGTGTCCAGTTCTGAGCCCCTCAATTTAAGAAGGACATTGAGGTGCTTGAGTGTGTCCAGAGAAGGGCAACGAGGCTGGGGAGAGGCCTTGAGCACAGCCCTATGGAGAGAGGCTGAGGGAGCTGGGACTGTTTAGCCTGGAGAAGAGGAGGCTCAGGGGGGACCTTATTGTTGTCTACAACTACCTGAAAGGTGGTTGTAGCCAGGGGGAGGTTACCTTCTTCTCTCAGGCAACCAGCACCAGAACAAGAGGATGCAGTCTCAAGCTGTGCCAGGGGAAGCTTAGGCTGGAGGTGAGGAGAAAGTTCTTGACTGAGAGAGTCACTGACTGCTGGAATGGGCTGCCCAGGGAGGTGGTGGAGACACCGTCCCTGGAGGTGTTCAAGGCAGGTTTGGATGTGGCACTTGGTGCCATGGTCTGGTCTTGAGGTCTGTGGTAACAGGTTGGACCTGATGATCTTTGAGGTCTCTTCCAACCTTGGTGATACTGTGATGTTGTGGTTCTGCTGTTACAGGTCTCTGAGGCTGCTAGAACTGCAGGTGATATTCAAGATCGTGGAGATGATGGTAGTAAAATGAAAGATTTGGGTTTTATTCTTCTCTCAGGTGCAAACTTCCTATTTGCTCTTTACCTGTAGCTAAGCACTGGTTAGATTTTGATATCTGTGAGCTGTGGTAGTTCATACTAAGTCAGGCACCCTGTAGGTCATGTTCAGACTGTGCTTCCTTTGCGTGTTTCTATTGGTGCAGATATCTGTTCCCTAATGCAAGCAATGGTGATCGTTAAAGTGATGTTTTCATACTATTGGTCAGAATTCAGCAGCAATCAAGCCCCACAAGGCAGTGCTCTGAAAACCAAAGATTGAAGCTGCATCTTTACCTTCCATAAGTAGTTTGACTCCATGTTAAATATATTAAGAGCACACAGGCTGCTGGTTTACTCTAGCAACCCATCCTATTTCTTTTCACCGTTAAAACGTCTTGGTGTTGGTTTTTTTTTTTTTTTTACTTGAGTGAAAACATATTCTGGTATGTTGTGAATATCTGGCAAATTATTTTTGGTTTGGGTTTTTTTCCCACCTATACCCCTGTATGACCTATGTGCTTGTGTAGAACTTGCTCTTGATCTTTTATGGTGTGGAAATCTTTACAGAGGTGGCCTGGACCGTGGCTGTTAAAGATAATAAAAGAATAAAAATGAATTGATTTCAAATACTGAAAGGTCAAGAGGCAACTAAAGGGTAGTGAGGGAGAGATAGGATGAAAGGTAGTTTCAGGAGGAACTGAGAATGCCAGAGGGCAGCAGCAACCCTGAGTGTCATACTCCAACCCGTGGGTTAAAGTTGTGTTTGCAAGAAATGCTGCCATGTGCCTTGCTGTTTGGTAGGAAATTTCAGGTGCTTTGCTTCTCTGTAAAGAGGTTGAGAAATTAGTCACAAAACTTCATTTTACTGACAACTGAGATAAGCGACACCTTTCCCAAAACCTGGAATGCAGAATACAGAACCAGAAACTTAGGATGTGTATAAATTACTTGCAGGAATCGGGGTGGGTGGGTATTTGACTCCTGGTTTGGCACAGCTCTAAGCAAGGAAGAGGGAAGTGGAGAAAGTGTAATTTAGTGGAGCTCCTTGCTGGAGACAGTCACTAGATCCCCTGATACTGCAGCTCTTGTTCTAGCTCATTTAGCACCACAGCCCTCCACAAACCAAAGGGAGTACAACATGCCTAATGTAGCATGAGGAGCAAGGAGGGGTGCGCCCAACAGTGGAGATTTACTGCTACCTGATGGGACTCAGCCAGCATCCTCCTCCCCCTGGAGAACCATCGCTGCCTTCCCTCCCTCTTCCACACACACTCTCATGCACACGTGCAAATGAACAGCAATTCTTGAGGATGCTCTTGGAGTCTTTTGTTTTCCCTCATTAAAAGTGCCAAGATGCATGTCAAATGCCTGGAGCTCTTTCCTGCTTTCTAGTTTTATTATAGTACTGTTATGACTTCTCTAATTTATTTTTTCCTCTTTGTGTCTGTCTCTCACTACTTACACTGCAAGTGTTTATGTCAGGCAGAGATAATCTCTTTGTGTCTGTGTCTGTCCACATACCTATGTTGAATTTTGGAGAAACTATTAAAGGGCCATGAGTATTTACCTTTCTTCTCTCCTTTTTTTTCAGGTGTGCAAGGGAATTGCTAGAGGGTCAGAACCAACCTCCTGCCTCATGGAACTATGCTGCTGCCTTGGTGATTCCAGTTCTGTTGGATAACAGTAGCTCTGCTCTCGGATTTGCACTGCTGTATTCTGCAAGTATAAATTTCTGTAACACATGCTGAGGTGTGGATAATGTCAGGGAAGTTGGCACCGCTCTTTAAAAGGGAATATTTATTGACTTACACTACTGAGATAGTAAAGACAATATTTTTTTAAATTTTTTTTTTTTTCAAAATTGGAGTAGAATTAGAAATTCTCTATACCAGTGTGTATAGACTAGATTGTAGCTGGAGAATTGAATCATCTTCAAGTGTTTTAGGAACCTGTACAAAACATCAGTGAGGATCCACTAGACAGAACTCAGCCAGTTTGAATGTCATATTCCAGTCATCTCTGTGCCAGGCTTGAGCACCAAATATGAACATAGACATGTGAGCAAACAGGTTGATATTTCTGCTCTGAGCCTGCCTCATTCTCATTCAAGAATGCCAGCCTTCCTCAGAAAGCTCACCTGTGTATCCCTCCCAAGCCAAATGCTGCTGGCTTCTCTCTGTCTCCTTAGTCCCATCTGATTGCTGTCAGGGCAAGCCACCAACTTGGCAGCTTTGCAAGTTTTTCCAATCAACCTCTGCACATAGAGGGATTCTTGATGTCCCATAAGAATCCTTACATGTGGTAACTTTTCTGTTGCCACCCATAAGAATCCTTCCGTGTGGTAACTCTTCTATTGCCACGCTGATATTTGGCTTTCCACTCTGAAAGGCATCTTGAACTACAGTTTGTGGGAAAATGGCTCTGCACAATAATTGTATTGTCCTGTATTTCCTCCTGTACAGCAAAGCCAAACTGGTCTGGGACTTTGTATTTCCTTTCAAGCACCTCTGGCTGCTTTGACACTAATTGTTAGCACTGGAGTGAAAACTAGGGCAAGGAAATCTAGACTGAACACTGCTATGAGGCCAGGACCTTGCTTTTGTGACTCATCCATTTGGAGAAACACCCAGCTAAAAAGACTAATTCTAAGATGGTCCCCATATAAATGACACAAGAGAGTCTCTTAGCCAAAACACAAATCTTATTTCCACTTGTTATATGAACAGAGGAAGAGGATCTGCTCCCAAGCAGACTGAAACTGGGGCAGGACATTGCAGTATCCTTTTTCCTCTACGTTTGCCTTTGCTCCTACGCTTGCCCTTCCTTTAGGACCCTGCTAACCTTTCAAATGGGAAAGGCAAGTGGCTTCCTGTCCTGTATGTTTATGGAGTGAACTGCTGCAGGCTGGCTTTGAGGGAGGCTATAGATTTCCTGGCGCTTCCTCAGCTCTTGGCATCCAGGCCTTCTGTGCAAGCAGTTCTTCCAACCCCCCCTCTCCAAACCTTTGCTTTTGCTGTGTTCTACAAGAGGTTCTCTGAAAGCCTTTTAATAACCCACCAAACAGTGCCCATAGGATTGGGTTATATATTTTATTTAAAATGCAGAGAAACTATTTTTTTGGCTCTTTCAGTTTTCCATTCAAAAGTGACTAATTTCTTAGATGCTGAAACATAAAGCAGGGTATATCTGACCAGAGGGTATTTGCTGTCACAAAGAATATATTGGGACCTTTTTACCATCTTGGCTGCTGGTGGTAAGTTTATGGCCTTGTTTTGTTTGCTCCAGATAAGTCCAAATACTTTGCAGTGGAAACAAAGGGCCTGAGACATGCCTTCCAAATGCTGTTATTAACCTGACAGTCTGCTGGCTGGTTATGGCCTGGAAGTCTCGTGGGAACAGCTCCCTGTCTCGCAGCAGAACTGACACACAATCAGATGCAGACAATTTGATGTGGACAGTCTTCAAATGTTGAAATCTGGGAGCCTCTAAGTAGAGGGCTGCTATGCATGGGCACACTTCCTGCTAATCTGGAGGCATAAACACTCTGCGGCTCCAGACGCTTGAAGAAATAAACACACTGCCTCGGTATTAATATTTCATCACAACACACTAAAGTTAAACCTCACTGATCCAGAGTGACCTGCAACCACTCAAGAAAATGTCTCTTTTTTTTTTTTCTTTTTTTTTTTTTTTAATAATTTAACTTTTTTATTTTGGAGGGGGGGGGAGAGGGAAGAGGAAATGGTCTCCTGCACAGCAGACTTCATGTGGATACGCAGACCTATTTCACTGGAACAAAACTGCTCATGTGCAGAGATGTTGCTTTGGAAAACTCTGTAAGCTCAAGGAGGACAATTTAACAGCTTTGCTTGTTGTCTGTGCCGCAGTAATGTGAACTGGAGGCTGCAGAGCTCTGGAGTGACAGAGCACACAACTATTGCACACTTAGAGCAGCAGGTCCTGTAAATATCCGATAGCTGCTGGTGGAACGCAGTGTGGCAATGGAAAGACAGATGCTTCCCATCACTGCCATCAGAACACCTGACAGTCTAGTCTGTGGTAGACAACCCTTATCACTGAAGTGTCCTGTGAGCTAGAGGGGATTACAATCAGAAGAAGGTTTTCTGCAGCTCATACCGAAGGATCTTCTGAGCAGCATTATTTAAAACGGATTGTTAATGATTTGATTTTTAAGCATGCTGCACGTGGTAGGTGCTTTTCTGTTGAACACAGGTAACAATCAAACCAGAACTTGACATGAGACCATTAGGAAATTTCTCCTGAGCTCTCTCTGCAGGAGCCATCACCTCACAGCAAGTGTGGGTGACTGGGTGATGGAAGTTCAATGGGCCGGGTGCAGAGTAAGCCAGATATGGTTAGGAGGTTGGTAGCTGATCTTAGATGCTCACTTCAGAATTTCTGCATTGTTGTCAACACAGCTCCTAAAGCTTGGAACTCAAAAGTATAATATTTTCCATGACTTAAGCTGGCCACATGTGACCTGAGACTATGCAAGGTGAGTTAGTATGTTAGTTGTATACCACCTAGATAGTGAGGTCTTCACCTCATAGTGTTTTTCAGTTCATTTCTCTGGCCTGTAAAGCAGTCGAATTCACCTAGTGGTGGATTCTCCATCTTGCTTTTGTTTTGAGTTCCTGAGTGTGTTTAAATCAAGTCTTAAGGAACTATTTTGTTTGCACTTTGCATTCTTTAATTTCATATGATTTTATGGCATGCTAAGCACTCTGGGATATGCACATGAAAGATGTTGCATGAGTCTGTTTCTGATCCGTTGAAACAAGAACCAAATAAAGGATTCTTTCTGAGTGGAGTTAGAGGCAGTCAGCCCCGATTACCGCGTGAGGCACTGGAGAGCAACAGGGAAAGCTGTGAAGGGGAACATCAGCAACACTTCGGAGCTGTCGCTGCTGCAGCCTTTTTACCAGACTGACAAGGACCCCCATAAAATACACTAGGAGAAAATGTAAAAGCTGAAGTGCAATTTTAAACAGTAGCATTCTGATAAACTCGGGATCAGCTGGCAGAGTGGTTTGGTGCAGGAGCACCACTTGTGCGTTGTGAGAGAGGATCGGAGGAAGCTTAAAGCAGCTGTGCTGCTATATTTGCTCGCTCTCTGTATTCAGACCTTGGCTTGAGAGCTCAAAGGAAATGAGATGTGTTTTGCATAGACCAGTTGCAATCAGTGGAAGCACCTCCTAATCCGCTGGTATTGCCTCTGACCTTTTCAGGATCTGATTCCTTATCAGAAAACGCAAACATTTTTAGAAGAGCAAGGGGCTGATTTATCTGGGGGGTGGAAATTCAAAAGACATAATTAAAATGACAGACATAGGGAAAAAATCCTATGAGAGTTTTGTTCTTCTGGCCAGGAGAACTTGAGGCTATCTGCAGAAGTGTATTTGTACAAATTGATTATTTTCTAAAATTCTTCATTTTCCCTATTTTTTGGGAATGCCTGTAGTGCATATCCTGATTCTATTTAAAATAAAAGACCTTGCCTTATATCAGTAGTGATAGATCTGTTGAAGTATGGCTTTTCTCTAAGAGTTGAAATGTAAAGTAGGCCCCCTTCAGATACTGGAAGGCTACTATCAGGTCCCCTCAAAGCCTTCTCTTCTCCAGGCTGCAGAGCCCCAGCTCTCTCAGCCTGTCCTCATAGGAGAGCTGCTCCAGCCCTCTAAGCATCTTCATGGCCTCCTCTGGACCCGCTCCAACACTTCGATGTCCTTCCTGTGCTGAGGGCTCCAGAACTGCACACAGGACTCCAGGTGGGGTCTGACAAGAGCAGAGTAAAGTGGCAGAATCACCTCCCTTGCCCTGCTGGCCACGCTGCTCTTGATGCAACCTAGGACTCGGTTGGCTGTCTGAGCTGCATGTGCACACTGCAGGCTCATGTTGAGCTTTTCATCAACCCAGACTCCAAGGGCCTTTTCCTCAGGGCTGCTCTCAGCCATTCACCACCCAGCCTGTATTTGTGCTTGGGATTGTGCCTACCCAGGTGCAGGACCTTACACTGGGCCTTGTTGAATTTCATGAGGTTGGCCTGGGCACAGCTCTGCAGCCTGTGCAGGTCCCTCTGGATAGATCCCTGCCCTCTAGCAAGTCGACTGTGCCACACAGCTTAGTGTCATCTGTGAACTTGCTGAGGGTGCACTGATTCCTTTGTCCATGTCACTGACAGTAAAGTAAAGCCAACAGTCCTAAGTAACAGAGGATTGAGAAGAGATTGAAATGTGAGGCTTTGGTGTTGAGAACTTGGCACAAATCAGGGTCATTCACAGAATCACTACTAAATCCCAAACTACCCTGACTCTTCTCATCTGAATGTTTGTTTTAAAAGGCTACAGCACAAGAAATAACTCCTGAAATTATAATGACTTACATAGTGTACCCCTAACTCCCTCCCAGTTTTAGAATCCATCTGGGACTCAGATCTTTGTTTTGCTCTCTTGTTCTCTGTTGTCTTATTTCAGGGCTTAAATAATCATAAGGATCTGCAGAAATCAAAGAATTCAGTCTATGCAGATTAATAATTGGATGTGAAAATTGGGTATCAAATACTGGGGGGGAATCTGCAGGGTATTTGGAAGCCTATTCTGTGTTAACAAAGCAGGTGCTGAATGCTTCCTGAGTTGTTTCTGGGAGAGCCTGCTCCTTTCCACATGATTGCAGGGCACAGAGGCATTTCACCTTCTTTCAACTGCCAAAATAAGGAGTATCGCTTTGTGCTCTGCAGCTGGACGCATCCACAAAAGCAATAAAATCAGGCCAGTTACTCACCTCCCAAGGCTACTGTGTAGGTCTGTGTTCTAGCTGTAGTTTCCAGTAATAAAATGCTCTGGCTAAGTATATGCAAGAGTTGCAAAGCTTGCTGGTCTGTAGAGGATTGTGATAGTGGCCATGCAGGGATGTGATTGCCAGCCTTTATGTAGAGGGAACTCTCTTAAAGCTCATGTGGTTGTGTGGAGAGCTTTCTTTCCTCATTCTGGGTCATTCTTGCCCTCCTTCAGGCAGAACTAAATAGCAGGTTTGCTCACATATGCTGCCCTCTCCTTTTGTAAACACAAAATCCCTTAAACAAATAGTGGACAGATTTTTTTTCCTGCTCTTCTGTTTATTAGAAGGACTTAGCTAATCCCTGTGTTTACGAGTGGTAGGGTGTGTCAACCTACAAGCCAAGGGAGTTAATGAAATTCATCTGTTCTCTGTTTTCCAACAAGATTGAAGGGAAGGGGAAGGCCCAACCAACCTTCAGCATAAGGCAGAACTATGACTAACTGTGGGCTTTGCAGGCAGAGACTCAAAAGGGAATAGTGGGTGGGAGGAGGTGAAGCAGCCAAATGGGAGAAATGAAGGGAAATATTCCCCCTTTAATTAGAGTAATTAAAAAGTAGTAAAAATAAACCACCCAAAGGAGAGTCTGGCCAAAACAAAGTCTTAATGTACATTTATGGTTTAAAGAGTCTGCCGGAGGCCACCACCATGTGTTGCCACAGTCCTCTTGTGTCTGTCTCTGACATGAAGTTAATCCCAACCCAGGGCTGAGGATGGGGGCAGCTCTGGGAGCCTGCTCCAGACATAGTGTGTACAGTTCTGGAGCGCCCAGACACAGGAAGGACATTGAAGTGTTGGAGCGGTTCCAGAGGAGGTCACAAAGATGCTCAGAGGGCTGCAGCAGCTCTCCTATGAGGACAGGCTGAGAGAGTTTGGGCTCTGCAGCCTGGAGAAGAGAAGGCTTCAAGGGGACCTGATAGTAGCCTTTCAGTATCTGAAGGGGGCTACAGGAAGGCTGGGGAGAGATTATTGACAAGGTCTTGCAATGACAGGGCAAGTGGCAATGGGCTTAAACTGGCAGAGGGGAGATTTAGACTGGATGTCAGGAGGAAGTTCTTTGCAGTGAGGGTGGTGAGACATTGGCACAGGTTGCC
Source organism: Eubucco bourcierii (assembly GCA_013396675.1). Classification (NCBI taxonomy): domain Eukaryota; kingdom Metazoa; phylum Chordata; class Aves; order Piciformes; family Ramphastidae; genus Eubucco; species Eubucco bourcierii. The sequence goes on from VWZE01009690.1 coordinate 271,475, forward strand.
CAGGAAGGTTGTGGCTGCTCCCTCCCTGGAGGTGTTCAAGGCCAGGTTGGAGGAGACCTTGAGTGAGCTGTGCTAGTGGGAGGTGTCCCTGCCTATGGGAGGGGCTTGGAACTGGATGAGCTTTGAGGTCCCTTCCAACCTTACCATTCTATGATTCTAAGATACAGTGTCACCCGTCTGAGCATCTAGGGCATGGCATTGCTTGGAGCAGGGCTGCCAGGCTCTGTAACTTCCATGGGACCAACCTTCAGTGTGCAGCTGAAGTTCAACCCATCACAAATTAAGAGAACCTGCTGTAATGTTGAGCTCATCCATGGAGAGAGTTAAACCTCCTCTGAGAAAGTGGTACTGTCCCATTTTCTTTTCTATGAGGATTTCTGCCACGGTTCATTTTACTACCCCATGCCTTTTTTTTCTTTGGTCTCATTATCTGTTCTATTCTTGTTTGGGATTTTCACTCTAGTTTTTTTTTGTTTAATTTCTTGGTCATTAAGTCCCTGGAGTAATTGTGAGGGTGAAATGGTTGTTTCATTGGTGACTTCTCCCTAGTAATTTGTTTGTCAGTGTAGATCTGTTTAGTCACTTGAACTTTGCTGAAGCTCAGGAGCAGATGACCATGGTGAGCTCCTTGTTGTGGTACATTTCCTAGAAGCCTTGGTCCTGACTCCAAATACATCTTCATTAAATGTGGACAAGTACTTCTGTCAGATTGCATTTTTATGAGGTGGGAAGCGACAGTGGCTGAGGAATGAATTAGATTCTCCAAATCTGTAACTAGAGATTTAGAATTATGTAGAAAAATGTGATAATTTTGAACTTCTGGGAGACACACCAATCTTTTGTCTGCAGTCCAGAGACTGTGACTAAAGCTCAGTGGCTGGAATTTTTGGCATTCCCAGTGTTAAGGTCAGTAGATGATAGTTCTTGGTTGCAGTCCTCAAAACACTTCACATAGTAATAACCATGTCCTTTTTAAAGCTGCCTTACTAGAGGACAAAACTCTGATGTTTGATCTTTGCAAGCTTAAAGGATTAAGTTCTAGAATTCTAAAGATATTAAAAATTTGCTTTTGTTTGTTTGTTTGTTTGCTTGCTTTAGGGTTGGTGTGTGTGTGTTTGTTTGTTTTGTGAGATTTTGAGACAAAATGGTCAGATCTTTAGCGGTACCAGGCACAAGGGGGAAGTGTTGATTTCATTATGTGGAGGGGCATAGTGCTGGATTTGCACCTGATAACATCCCTTTCCTTCAATTTTTTGATGATACTCTCTGGTTTTTTTAGTCATCTGTAACAGGAAAACAGCGTTTGCAGTAGGTCTGTTGACAGTGAATGCTACATGGATGTTTAGAGTTAGGTTATAGTATGTTTGAGAGGTAGTCTTGCTCTGCACATTCATGGATGATAACTCCAGGATTAATACTAAATGAACTCCCAAGAATTGTCAGATTACTACTTCCCTGAGTGTTTCTTCTCTCTCTGTCTTTCTCCCTTCTCCGCTCCCCTATTATCTGTTCATCATCCTGCTTAGTTTGTGAATTCATAGGGGCAGGAGCTGCTTGTATGAAACCCACTGTACACAATTCATTTTTAATGTGGCTGCATCTGCAGCCTCACAAATTCATGACAGCTGCAGTTTTGATAGCTAAACCAAAATACAACTGAGTAATGAGAAATAAATTTATTGTACGCTGGCCATGTTTGAGAATCACTGCTTCAGACGTGTGTGTTTTACAAATAATTAATAAGAATGAGCATGCACATAGCCCCCCTCGGGCCAACTACTCTTTCCTACCAAGTGAGGGGTAGCAATCTGCCAGGAAATGAAATATCTGTGCACAGCACTGTTTGCAGAAAGAGCATTCAATGTGGGCCTGGAGTCAGTCCTTCCCTGGCTGGGGTTAGACAACAAAGAAGTGTGAGAAGTCCTGATCTTCACCAAGCTCTGCTGCATGGTCCCTTATTAAGTTGAGCAGTGCCAGGTTTTGTTTAAACCCAAACCAGTCCCAGTTTTAGTTCCTGTTTGCTGGAGGAGCTCACGTTGTCATCTTCTGCAAGCAGAACTTGAAAACAGCAGCTGGAATTTCTGTGATGTGTGCAAATGCAAAAGAAACAATTTCTGCAGGACTTCACAGAACCATCCAGGTAACCAGAAATACAATCCATGTGGGTTTTGTTGCTCTAGCTGACAGCCATTGCAGCAAGAAAGGACAGCCTTGTATCATACAGCACTAGCTTCTGACAACCCATGAGGAGAGGGCTGAAGCCCTTCAGTTTATATGCTGGAAAATAAGTGACATTTAACACTGTGGGCTGAACTGGCAGCCCCACGATGCTGTGTGCTGAGTCCATTGCAAAGGACAAAACCTAATCATAAGATCCACCTTAATTCAGGAAAATGCAGATTGAGGTTCTCTAGGAAAAGTTTTTCCAAAGTGTGTCAGTTGAATGCAGTGGCAGTGATGCCTTAATTGCAGGTCGCTTAGGGAGTAATGCAAGTCTCTGTGAGACACAGTATTGGTTTGGTAGCTTTAGGTAAACCAATGGAAGCCACAGAATAAACAAACTTCTGCTGGTCTTTGCTTTCTGTACGAAGCTGACATCTTGTAGCAGCAGCAAAGCTGCGTTCAGCTTATAACGCTGGTCTTAGATTCTGAGCCATCTTTCAAGCCTGTGAGGAGTCTGCTAGGTTGCTTGGCATAGAAGAGAGACAAGGATCAGTAACTGGGAGGGGAGAATGGTAAAGATGGCAGATGATAAGGAATCTAAATTAAACCATAAGAGAAGAGAGAAGACGATGCTATAATATTTAAAAATGGCAAACTAAATAATATATAATTTACAGAAAATGATAGGGTAATGCTGGGACTATTTTTAAATCAACAGCAAATTAGAATTCAAACCTCTGATAGGTTTAACAGATGGTCTGGATTCTAGAATCCAAAACCCACACACTTCGTTTCTCAGTATGTTAAGGACAAAATGATGCTCTGCAGCCTTTGTGCAATGCTTCTTGCTATTAAGCTGTGTTGAAGAGAAGTTTTGATGAAGGAGATCTGAACTGGGAGTGGAAAATAAGAGTAAACCAGTTTCATCAGAAAAACATCAACACAACTCTGTACCAGAGTGACTCTGGACACAGAATCATAGGAAGAGACTTCCAAGGTCATCAAGGCCAACCATTAACCTAGCAGTACTAAGTCCACCACTAAATCATGTCCCTCAGCACTACATCTACAGGTCTTTTAAATCCCTTTGGGTATGAGGATTCCACCACAGCCCTGGGCAGCCTGTTCCACAGTTTAACACATTTTAGGGAAGAAATATTTTTCTTATGTTCCACCTAAACCTCCCTTGAGGCTGTTTCATCTTGTTTTGTCTCTTGTTCCAGGTTCTAGGCAAGGTAGAAAAGAGCATCTGGGAAGATGAAGGGCTATGATTTCTGACTGGCTCCATGTCATCTAGTTCACTGTGGTACAGTGAAAGAAATGGATGTGTCTCCTTGCCTTGACTCCTACAGAAGTTGGAAAGAGTTCTCTCATGCTGACAGTGAGGTGTTCTGATGTGAGTGCTTTCATGCTGGAAGCATTCATAAAGACATTCTCACAATTTGTTTGTATGGATAGCTTGAAGATAGGTTGGAACTTCCTGAAGAATGGGTCTAGTGAAGAAGCGATATCTCCATGTACCTTCACTGGAAAAATTGTCTTTTCTCTCTTGTTTTAGTACAACTAACCACTTGCTTCTGCTTACAGAGCCAGTGCACCTTGTGTCTAAGATACCAATGAAACTCTCATATAGTGACAAATAATTGGGATGTAGGCAAAAACTATGTCTTTTTTTATGGTTTTGTTATTTCATTCAAACAATATCGTTTTGATAAGACATGAAATAGCAGTTTATTTCTTGGAAGGGTGGAGTTTGTGGTGGGAGAGGCTTTTTGAACAATAGATCTATGGGTGATTTTCTCCTCTGCTTCAAGGAAAGTGATGATACCTCCTAGGATAGCACTTGAACTGTTACTTGGTTAAAGATGCTATTTCTCTCCACTAATGATGCTGTTGTTCTTTTGGTTGTTTTTTTTCATAGGAAGCACAAATCTCTTTCCCTAACGTAAGCTCGGGAGCTTCATCTAGCAAGTGAGATACTGGGGCTGTGACTCTTGATACAGGGGAGGTAAGATCTTACAATTTTCATGCTAACCACCCCTTAATGCACAAGATGAGGTGCTGTCCTGGGTGATTAAAGGTGGAAGTTCATGCTCATTCAGGTGGACAAGACAGGTGTCTCCCATGTTCCTGATGAGCACCTCAAACTGGCTGGGGCTTCATGAACAGAGGCTAATGTCAGCAGTTACGATTCTTCCTCTGCATTTATGAATGAAGCCTTAAAAATTATTCTGTGTGAAAGACAAGACATGGATTTCTAAGCAGCTTTTTCTCTCTTTAATTCTACTACAGTGCCAAATGTAAAAAATGCCTTACTCATAGGCTTGGCTCTTATGTAACTGGGAAGAAGAAAAAGGAACTGGCACTGGTGGCAAGAGCTGGTGTGTGTGCTTCTCAACAATATCTTTTCAGCTGGGATTTTCTGTGCTACAAAGAACTCCATTTCTCTGGATTACTGCTAAAAATGAGGGAGTGCTGGTTATGCTAAGGTTTACCTATCATCTAGGACTAGGTGACAGCAGCATTGCTGTCGCATCTTCCTTATGAGGAGAGACTGAGACAGCTGGGGCTTTTTAGGTTGGAGAGGAGGAGACTAAGGGGTGACCTCATTCATGTTTATAAATATATGAGGTGAATGCCAGCAGGCTGGAAACTGTCTCTCCTCAGTGATGTCCAGTGACAGGACAAGGGGAAATGTATGGCAGTTGAGAAGGTTCCATGTGAACCTGAGGGAGAATTTTTTTCACTGTGAGGGTGACAGAGCACATGAACAGGCTGCCCAAGGAGGTTGTAGAGTCTCCCTTTCTGGAGATATTTAAGAACTGTCTGGATGTGTTCCTGTGTGACCTGCTCTAGGTGATCCTGCTTTGGCAGGGGACTGGACCAGATGATCTTTAGAGGTCACTTCCAGCTCCTGGCATTCTATGGTTCTATGACTACTGAGCAAAATCCGGCTTCAAGGATGACTCTCAGTGACTGGATACACATGAAAGCAGAAGTACAACAAACTGTTTTCATCCAGAGCACTCGAAGAATAATGCCTCAGAATGAGAGTCTATGATTGCATAAGGAAGGCTCAAAAATTGAACTGATTTTTCAAAGAGTTTGACCAAGAAGATGATTCTGATACACTGAGTTTGCTTTTACCTTACTGAGTTGCCTCTGTAAGGAGCAAACCAGAAAGGACTTGTGACATTTCATATATACAAACCTCACCATCTGTTCTGTGAGGGGTTTTCTTGTTGGTGTTTCACTGGCTGGGTTAATTTCATTGGTCATGGCCCACAGGATTTCAGAGAGAACACCAGTGAAGAAGAAGAGGCTCAGGGGAGACCTCATTGCTGTCTACAACTACCTGAAAGGAGCTTGTAGCCAGACGGGTTGGTCTCCCTCCCATATACCCAGTGACAGAACAAGAGAACACAGTCTCAAACTGAACCAGGGCAGACTTAGGCTGGATGTTGGGAAGAAATTCTTCATGGAAAGAGTGATTTGCATTGGAATGGACTGTCTGGGGAGGTGGTGGATTTCCCATCCCTGGAGGTGTTTAAAAGGAGACTGGATGAGGCACTTAATACCACGGTTTAGTTAATCAGAAGGATTAGGTGATAGGTGGGACTCAATGATCTTAGAGGATTTTTCCAACCTGGTTAATTCTGTGTGATGACCAAGCTGTGCAGCTAAATCAAAATTGTCACATTGAATAGTTAAGGTGTTCTGGTGTATCTGGGTTGAGTGCAGAAAGAAATGCAAAGTATGAGTGGTGTATCAGAGCTTTTGTCCTTAAAGCTAGTTGCCCTCTACTTGGAATAAAACCTTGTTACTGAATTAAAATTCTACATTGGATTTCAAACTTTTTCCAAGGGCTTATCACTTCTGTTGGCATTTTTCTCATGAAAAGATGTCTCGGGAAAGGTGGGCTGCTTTGACTGAAATGAGAAACCTACCTGATCAAATATTGAATCAGGCAGAACAAGGTCATGCTTGAGTTTCTATACCACAGAAAACACTCTGAGCAGCAAGTTATACACTGCTGTTGTCTGCAAAATGCAGAAAGTCACCACACAACGAGCTTGACTTATTTTTATTTACTCAAAAAAAAAATTATCTTATTTTATGCTGTTTAGTTTTTCTTTTTATTCTGAATTTTTTTGCAAGGCATTAAAGCTTTGCAGCCCATGTTTACTTTTCCCTTTTTTTTCTTTCTTTCTTTCTTTCTTTTTTCTTTTTTCGGCAACCTGACACCATTTTTCTGGCTATGAACTTGAGAGTCAGATACATATTTTTTGCTGTGGAGGAGAATGGGTGTGTGTGTGCATGCGTAGGCTTTGAGCGCTTGCTAGCTGAACAGCTACAAATTCTTATTTAATTTTAGCAGACACAAAAGGTGCCAGGAGCCAGAAATCTTGTGTGAGCCTGTGCATTGGACGCAGTTTGAGCAAAAGCAGCACAGCACACACGTTCCTCACCTTCCTCCATTACCTGATTCTCTTATTCATTAAAAAAAAAAAAAAAAAAAAAAAAAAGTTTTATTCTCAGATATCTAACATTTATTCACTGCTGTCTTTACACAGAATGCTTTAGGTACCCATTTCAGTGACCCCCTGACTGACATCATCACAGTACCTCACCTACTGCCCTCGGAATATCTAAGAAATAATGAATTGCTTCAGCAAGTGAGATCCATAAACCTTCTATTCCAATATCCTGCCTCCACCAGTAGGCAGCCAAGACACTTCAGAAGAAACCCTATATGAGACCCTGTGACTGTGGAAGTGCATTTTGCACAAGAGGTATTTTTATCTCAGGTAGTTGATACCTGGCACGCACCCAACCGTATTTTAGCTTTTTGTTGTAACTTATTGTTTTTATTATCAATGCCAATGGCTAATCCTTTTTGGGCCTTTATAAATATTAAATCAGGGATATTTTATGTGAAGCAATCAGCTCCAGAACTTGGTTGTAGACTACATAGGAAAGAGAATTTCATTTTTTGAATTTGTCTTCATTCATCTTTACCTGATGTTCCTTTGTTTCTGCATTATAAGGGTAAAAAGCAACACATGCGCCGTGCTCTCTGCTGCTCTCTCTTCCTGATCTTCTCACTAAATCAAGTCTTTTCACCACTATCATATGGCAGTCTTTCCCTGAATCTAAAACTTTTCCTTGTCCATTTTTGGGCTGCTTATTTCCTCTCCATCTGGTTTTCAAATGGAGTGAGGAACGAAGGGAGCCATCCAAGGAAGGGTGTGCCATCAATTTACTGAATGTCATTAACATTGCTATTTGCAGATTCTTCCCCAAATTTACTTATTTTCCAAAATTCTATTGGAGTGGGTGTGTGAGGAGCAGAATGTGAACTTCTAATTTTATGAAATTAATTAGAGACTTTTTTTTTCAGTGTTATATTAATAACCTCTGTTTTGATTGGCGCCTTAGCTTGGTGTCTACTATCATCTATTTTACTTCAGGGGTGTGCTGGATGCAAAGAGTTATAACAGAAGAAATTAGAAATAATCACAGAGAGAAAATCATTCCATCCTTGCCTATTAACATGCAAGAAACCGTGGACTGGATCCTTGGCTGGTATGTCATGGTTGGCATGATGCCACTTTACACCAGTGAGGGAGCTGGGCTGTTACCTCAGTAACCTTCATTCTGGAGGTGGCCAGTCACACAAATGCTGGTGGCTTTGCTTAGTGACAGAAACCTGGCTGCTCTTCCAGCTGGAGGGAATGTGAGATTTGTGAAACTTGAGGAGGGTTGTGGCAAGAGTTGCCCTGAGATTGCTGATTCCATTCCTGCTTTTTGTTTTGTTTTAGTTGGCTTGCTGGGCTTGTTTTTGCTCTTTGCCAGGTGCAGAGTTGAATGGCAGGCCACACTCAAAAGCTCTTCTTTCACAAATCCACCCACGCTACAGATTTCTGTGTTCATCACGTTCTGTGACATGTAGCTCTTGGAAATATGCAACTTGAAATAATATCTTTGAATCTGAGTGTGCTTGGACTAGTGTTAGAGAGATTTTTAACTGTCCGGAGAGGGCAGGAAGAGAGAACTATGGAGAAGTGTCAGGGAACTTTAGATTCCCTTAGAGTGGGACTGAAGTGCAGCATTTGAAACAAACTCTATGAATTTTGAAGATTGAGACTCAAATATGAGACAGCACACTCATGTTTAAAATGGAGATGAGCCATGGTGCCAAGTAAAGATGTCTTTGGGGATTTCAGTCAGATCTTTAATTCCCCACAACTATGTGTCTTGGACTTGGCATCCAGTTGTGTGTGATTGCTCTTGTCTTGCTGCCTGACCCTCCAAACTTTAAGATTTGTTATACATCCACCTCCAGTGATGCCTTTTTCTTTGCAGTCAGCAATCAAACCCTGTGGATTGTATCCAGTGCAGGGAGAAGTTCCCATCTGAGTTCATCAAAAATGTACACAGTGAGCTGAAGCGTGAACAGTCGATTTTCTACCAAAGAATGCTTTGGGAATAGAGGAAACAAGAGAAGAGATGGAGTAATAAAAGTCTGACTTATCAGTTCAAATTTGGGAGAGTTCTCTGGTCTCCTACAGGACCTGAGCTTCTTTGTACTTATTTTCACAGGATCACAAAGGTTGGAAGAGACCTCAAAGATCATCAGGTCCAACCCATTACCACAGACCTCAAGACCAGACCATGGCACCAAGTGCCACGTCCAAACTGCACCTTGAACACCTCCAGGGACGGTGACTCCACCACCTCCCTGGGCAGCCCATTCCAGCAGCCAATGACTCTCTCAGGCAAGAACTTTCTTCTCACCTCCAGCCTAAACTTCCCCTGGCACAGCTTCAGACTGTGTCCTCTTNGCTTGAGGCCTCTCCCCAGCCTCATTGCCCTTCTCTGGACACGTTCAAGCACCTCAATGTCCTTCTTAAATTGAGGGGCTCAGAACTGGACACAGTACCCAAGGTGTGGCCTAAGCAGTGCAGAATACAGGGGGAGAATGACCTCCCTGCTCCTGCTGACCACACTATTGCTGATGCAGACCAGGATGCCATTGGCCTTCTTGGCCACCTGGGCACACTGCTGGCTCAAGTATTTCACTCCGGGTTGAGTTTACTGAATTTGCTATTAGTGAATTTGAAGTTACTATTTGAAATAGTAACTTCCCTAGAGTTCACATTGAATCACAAAAACATTCTAGTTGGAAAAGACCCTCAGGATCATCAAGTCCAACCATTATCCCTACTCCACAGAGTTCATCCTTAAATCATATCCTCAAACACTACATTCAAATGACTTTTAAACATCTCCAGGGTTGGTGACTCAACCACCTCCCTGGGCAGCCCATTCCAATGCCTGAAAGCACGAGAGAATGTTAGAGACCAAAAAGAGCAATAATTTTCAAGCTGATGCAAAGAGACTAAGAAATTAAAGGCAAAATCCAGAAAATTATAGGGGCAAAAGAAGGACTGAAAATTTGGGAGATCTCATAAGGTTTGGAACAAAATTCAGCACTGCAGTGATCACAAAATGCTACCACTTTGTTGCTACTGCCATTACCACTCAAGAGGAGGAAAGTCAACAACCATATACTGGAAACTGGACTGAATCCAGTGTGTCATTATTAAAAAAAAAAAAAATATCCCCCTCAAAAACAACAAACAAAAAATATATATTAAAATCAAAACAAAACCCAACAAACCAAGCAAACATAAAAGACAGAAGCCACATTTGAAATGAGATTTGATCCTCCGTAGGTTGATATTTGGCACAGACGCTGATGCTGCTTTATTTCTGTTTTATCTTCATGATGACTGTCCCTAAATAACAGAAGAAAGGAGACAGACTGGGGAGGTTACACTTTATTCAGCAGCATTTATTTATAGCATTAACTATATATCTTAAACTGTTTGGGATTGTCCTGTTTCAGCCTTTCTTCTTATAATCTACTAGAAAACAGTCTAGTGGGAAGCTTTTAATATTACCCTTTTGCCTGTAGCTCTCTGATTTTGATTATACATTGCATTGTGGGTGAAATTTGGGTTAAAGATAATTGTAAATATGGTATTGATATTAAATGATGTTTTCCCAACATTGCAATAATGCTTGTTTTGTTTGCCAGAGAGTTTATTACTTTTTGATCAATAGCATGTGAGATTTGTGAGGGAAATTAGCATAGTGAATAACAATTAGGAGAAAAATCAATGGCATTCAGACAAATAAGTGACTTGAAAAAGTCCCATAGGCACACATACACTCCCACAGATTCTTTAAAGTGTAATACATCTCATTTTGCATTCTAGGAGAGCAGAGAGCTATTTGGGCCAGAACTGAAACTGATGCCAGTATAATTGAACTACTGTGGGGCTATTTGTTGCTGTTTAGTGTTTCTAATCACTTGAATGGATGACTGTTTTATTCACTGGCTCTCCCAACTTCTTTTTGACTTCTCTCATGGTTTTTTTCTGTCATCTGTACCAGCCTTACTTGAGGTTACCCACACTATGTATTTTCTGTGTCACTTAATCTACTTGCCTTTCCCTCCACATAGTAACTTCCAGCTGCCTGACAAGAACCAGGAAGGCTTCAAATGAGATAAACCATTGAAAAAAAAATTCCAAATGAGCAGATACAGGTTCCTCCTCAAGGAAGATTTAAGCCATGCATCTCTCTGCTACAGCACAACACAAATTCCGACATTTTAAGTGGGCTTTAAAAACGTCCATGATATTTAATGGAAAGAGAATCTCATCTAGGATTATAAACCACAATAAAATCTTCCTGGCACAAAAACAAACACACAAAAAACCCAAAACATGTTCTGGACATGGTCAGGGTCTTAGAGAGTTTTCTGGTTCTTCAGAAGCATCATCACTCTCTATCTTCCCCCAGTTTTTGAAGCTTTTCCCTGGAGCCCTCCCTGATAGCCCCACAGCCCAGTGAGTGTTTCTGTGCCTTTGATATGAAACTACATCTAAATTCCTTCCTCTTCTATTCTAGTAACATCAAGACTGATATGAGAAGGGAAACCTGTTTTATTTGGTGTCATGAGTTAGTGTCTGTTGTTCTGATTTCTTCTACCTTGTGACAACCGTTAGTTACAGGAAGGGTTGAATGTTCTCTTTGAAAGAGTTCAGAGTAGATCTGTGTGACAGAGGCCTTACAAAAGATATCTGTCCTATAAAAAGCAAGGTTTTTCCTGCTTCTTGGAACCTTAAGACATTTCAGAGTGAAATTTTCTTGCTGAATATTGGTGAGGACTAGAGATTAGAGAGGACCATGAATGGTGATTACATCCCAATCTGAGTGTACTCTTACTTGGAAACCTGGAGGATGAGTGGCAGCTTCTCAGAGGTGAAGCATAGCTCTGAGAAGGGAAGGTGTTGTTATCTTGCTGGTAAAGAGAAGGATGATTGAGCCCAGGATGAAGCAACATGGCAGGAGAATCAGGCAGCATCTGTGGGAAGCGGTAGTGCTTCTATGGTCTTTCTATATTGGATGAAGTGGTGGGGTTGAGTTTCCTGAGTGATGCCAAACAGGTGAAATGATACTGTGAGATGGAGAGAAAGGTCTTCAAAGAAATCTTCAGAGATCTGGGCTTTGAACATAAGCTGTACAAGTCTGACATCTTATCCTTGGACCTTGAATACCACAGAAGAACCTGGGCTTATTGACTTGAAGAGCCAAGGCTGGTACTTTACAATGAGGTGGAGAATTCAGTCCACAGACATCCCCACTGTGGTTATGTGTGGCATGAAGTCCTGCAGAATGCAGCTGAGAAAGGATGCTGAAAGCAGCAGGAGGGATCTGACAACAAGTTTTGCACCACAAGCAAAGCTGAAAGAATGGGGGCAAAAGAAGAGAGGGCAAGTCTGTGAATAGCAAGTTTGATGTTTAATTAGGTGATTTCAGAGGTTAAGTGTCTTTGTGTTTGGATGGTCATGTACTGGAAATGAGCTGAGTGAGGCTTAGAAAGATGAAACTGTGCCAGCTGTGTCCATTCCGACAGGAGTCAGCCATGACAAAATAGGTGAAACTCCCCAGTCTGCTTAGCCTAAAGGTCCAAACAACCACTGCCTGAGTGAAAAGAATTTCAACCTGTGCTGTTTTAAACTTAATTCATACTTGTTGCAACTCTAGCTCATCATTCACACAGTCCTCTTTTATTACTCAACATGCCTTTTGTTTCTAGGGGAATCTGATTCTGTGCTGACAGCTGGGACTGAGAGCCTCTTCTTGTTTTGGACTGGGAGTTGTTTGCATGCACACTACATATATCTGAGCAAGCTCCTCTCCTGCAGTCCTGTTCAGGAATCAATGTTTAGAATAATGGCTCTGCTTTCCTCTGAATTGAGATGGTTGATAACTATTGCTGGGGAAATCAATCAGCTCTATGATATCTTATTACTTACGCTAATTTAATCACAAGGAATGGGTCATTGCGTCGGTTCAGGGGGCAAAATGAGTGTGTGTGGATAGGGAAAGCAGAGGAAGGGAGATTCATGAACTGGCACATGACTGGTAGAAATAGTATGGACTTGCCCAAAACTGTAGAATGGATGACACAGAATTTGTATCCACTCTTGATAGTTCCTGGCAGGAACTATACCTCTATAGGGTGTAGATTCATTGTTAATGTTGTTTAATGTTCTGAAGAATCTGATAGGTGGAGATAAATGAGAGCTTTCCTTTTTATTCCCCAGTGCTGGTTTGAGGCTAATGGGAATATTTATATGAAAAGAATTATATTATAGGCTGAGAAAAGCAAACAAAAGTGATATTTACTTCACTCATAAGCTTGCTGAGATGTATAAGAACAAGAACACAAACATACGTAACAGCAAGAGTCTCTTGGTCTCGCTGGGAGCCAGTGTGTCTTCTCCTTTCTGCAGAGTAACCTAACTAACCACTCTGCTTCTAACCCCCCTTGCCTATCCTCCAAACTCACCTTGCACATCAGGCAAACCCTGGGGCAAGGTGGAGGGGTGAGAAGGGGTGGAAGGGTGGTTGGGAGCCCCTCCTGGGGTCTCTGATTTCTGGGAGGGGGATTGTGTTTCTGTGTTACCTTTAACTTGTCTATGTCTGTAACTATTCCTGTCTATTGTGTATATCTCTGCTTTTATATTGTGCTAAGCTGTAAATAGAGCTTCAGTCCTTAACTTCCA
>VWZE01009690.1:292440-324965 GCA_013396675.1 Eubucco bourcierii
CCCTGCCTATGGCAGGGGGTTGGAACTAGATGATCCTTGAGGTCTCTTGCAACCTTACAATTCTATGATTTTACATATATATATAACTATATATATATAACTATATATATATAACTATATATAACTATATATATATATAAAACTATATATATATATATAACTATATATATATATATAAACTATATATATATATATATATATTAAAAACTATATAACTATATATATAGATAGATATAGATATATAAATTCTCTCTCTTTGTCTCACTTGTCCCCTCTCTTTGGTTTCATTGCATCCATCTTATTTCAGAGGAAATGGGCTGTTAAGATGAATGTCAGGGAAGGAGTGCTTGTATTACCCCTAAGTTTTATATGCCAATTATGAGCACATCTACAATATGAAGAGAGGAGAGAGAGCTACTAGACTGGAAGAGCAGAACTGCTTTTAGATCAATAGATGAGCTGACATTGAGGCTAGAGGACTGATAGGAGTAGTGGAAAGCATAGGCATATTTGGCAGATTTCTGAAGACGTTCAATAGTGATACTGAGATGGAGCTGATAAATCAATAGCTCTTTGGGCAGATTAGATTGATATTTTAAATGTATATGGAACTCTCCTAGCCAGGAAGGCTGAACAACACTGAAGGGACAGATAAGCATAGAAACATTAATTCACATTCTGTATCACTTCAGTGTAGTTCTTAAAGGAGCTAGTTGAAACATGGAGCTGTTTTCTTTTTGCAGCTGAGAGGGTGGATCAGATTTAAGCTTGATTTGTGCTGTTGGTCTGAAATTTTTCAGGCTGGTGTGAGTTAAGTTAGCAATAATTAATACATTATTGTTGTAGTGAAAAAGCATTACACACAGAAATTGTCAGCAGTAGGATAGGACTGGGACAGTGGTGCAATACTACTCAGGGTGGGGTGGAAGTTGGCCCAGTCCCATGGTGTGTGTTCTCTGCATGTGGCTGTTTTCAGGAGCATAAGGTTGTAAAGGATGGCATTATGGCAGCCCTTCAAACCATGCCATTAACAAGACTTAGAATCTAAATAATATCTTAATGAAGACAAGGGGAGCTTTTTTTCAGCTATTGCAATGGGAGCAAAACTGTCCCTTTGTACATGAGACTTTGTGCTGTTGCATTGGGCTGTTTCCTCCTGCTGCCAGTTCTATCAGCTGTCAGAAATTAGAGGCAAAAACAATACAACGTGGCTTCAATCAACCTGCAATTGTTGAGGTGATCTACAACTTTAGCTGTGTGCTGCTCAACCTTCAGCTCTCCCATGATGTCCTACTGGAAGTTTGACTTGAGAGGATTTTTTTGTGAGTGATACCATTGTCGTCTTCAGCAGATGTTGTGAAGCTAAATTAAAGGAGAGCTTGTGCTAATGGGATTTCCTAGAAGTTTACAAGTGAATTATTATGGTTGGAAAACTTTGGCTATTTAATATATATTTCCATAGAGGCATGAGGGGAGGCATGTGCTGAATAAAGGAAAAGTATAATGATGAGAGGTGAAGGATGTCCTTGGTTTGCCTTCCCTTACGGTGAACGTAACTGGATCAGCCTAAAGCTGGATCAGCCATTCATTGACCCAAATTCCATAGCCAAAGTGGTTTGGCTGGTAGTGTTTCCCTTTCCAAGACTCATTGGACTAGACTGGCCTGTTCAACAAGGATCTGTTACACATTGAAATGTTTTGTTGGTTTGGATTTTTTGTTGTTTGGTTGTTTTTTTTTTTCTTTCATATTTAAAGGGGGAAAAAATGATAGCTAAGAGGAAACCAATTCTGTGACAGCTGGGTTAGAGTGATCTTGTCTTGAACTGCAAATACCACTTTATTTTATTTGTGTGTATATAGATGCCAAATAACTGTGTCAGATAAAGAAAATGTCTCCAAGTCATCTGCTTTCTGGAAAATGGAATAGCTCAACAGGACTTGGAAGGCTCCTAACTTGAGATGTCTTATGTTCGGTGCTGATAAAATTGGTCTTTTGAAAGTTTCTAACCCCTGAAGGATGCTGCCCCTTTACAAGGCCTCTTGCTGATTAGTCTTAAATTGCAGTATGGTGTAATTAAAAGGAATGGGGAAAATGAGGCCTGGCAATAGTGTAGGGCTACAAAAAGTGCTTATAAGGCTGACAGAACAGATCTCTTTATGTGAGAAATCAATACATTGGTAAAGAAATTGGAATATGACTTCTTCCACTGGATATTCGTGGTTGGATACTTCATCTTTCTCCTCATGACACAAATACTTGCATCTATGTATGTATACTGTGATTGCTCAAATCATGATCATATACTCAGAGCTTAGCATCAATTGATTACATGCTGAAGTTATTCTCCAGGCACCTTTGAAACTGGCAAAGCCAGCCAGGCTGAACTGGCTCTGCCTTTGCTGGGTTATGGCCCTCCCTCTGCAACTGGAAGAGAGTCTGCTCTTGTCCTCATGGAGATCTGGGTGGAGGATCAGATGGCTCTTACCTGTAAACTAGATGACTTCCAGCACTATGTAATGTGTGTTCTTTGGAATGCTGAAGGCTTGAGCCAAAGACCTCCAGCTCACACCCAAAACACACAACTCTGAGAAGAATATTTGGACTAGACCAGAATACTAATATGTGCAAGATAGCTCTTTTCCCATGGATCCCATCATTCCTAAGTGTGAAATACAATCTAACCACTCATTTCAGTCTTCTTGCAAATTGCAAGAATTATCTAGAAGTTAATGGCAATAGTGAACCCAGTACAGAGAAGTTGGGAACCAAACCCACTGAGATTCAGCCACTTTTTATATCACTAAATGTAAGGAAGTCTGAGTCCAAAATCCTAGACTGCCTTAACCAAAGCAATTTGCATCATTTCAAGCAGAGATATAGTCAGGGGATATGTTAAATATATGCTTAATCATCATTTATGTGCATTTCTTTTTATCTTAATCAAACCATTGCATTTTTTTTTTAAGGCTGATTTTTAAAATTAGTTCAATATGTCAACAATTACTCTATTTTAATCCAAATTTTATTTTCATTTCCCCTTTGTCTAGGAATAAATGTAGGTGTGCTGGTGATAGGTCTGCATTCATGCATGTGCATTTGTGTACACCTAACTGCATGGGTTTGGGTTTGGATTTGGATTTGGAAAACTTCTACTTTGTTCTTAATTCTCCTCCCACTATGTGGCTTTGCAAATGTTCTTGTCTTCTGGATCCCCTCTTCACCTCTCTCTTGCTTACAGAGGCTGTAGCTTTTGGGGGGAAAGTTTGGTTTGCTTTGCTATTTCTGCACAGTTTTGCAGTGTATACCACAGCACCATGCTGATGGCAGTGGTGTCTTTTGGCACCACCAAAATCCAGTTCAAACTACAGAGTCCAAAATAACATTTGTATGGCTTAAACAGATCATAGAATGGTTTAGGTTGGAAAGGATCTCAAAGATCATCTAATTCCAACCCCCTGCCATAGGCAGGGACACCTCCCACTAGTACAGGTCACTCAAGGCCTCATCCAATATATTCTTGAACACCTCCAGGGAGGGTGCAGCCACAGCCTCCCTCGGCAACCTGTTCTAGTGTTACACCACTTTCACTGAAAATATCTAGTTTAGATCTCCCCTCTTTCAGTTTAAACCCTTTACTCCTTGTTCTGTCATAACAAGATTTTGTAAAACAAAGTCCCAGCCCTCCTGTAGGTCCCCTTCAGATACCAGAAGGCCACTCTAAGGCCTCCTGGAATCCTTCTCTTCTCCAGGCTGTAGAGCCCCAGCTGTCTTGTCCTATCCTCATAGCAGAGCTGCTCCAGCCCTCCGAGCATCTTTGTGCCCCTCCTCTGGACCTGCTCCAACATTTCCATGTCCTTCCTCTACTGGGGGCTCCAGAACTGTACACAGTGATGTCAGAGGCCAGGCAAGCTAAGTATAGGCTATGTGTAATGTTCCCTTGGCTTTGCACTTGACCATCTCTTCTGCAGTTTCACCACCAAAACTTAGAAGATGTATGGTCAGATGCCCTATACACCAAAGCTACATGCACCCTGAACACCATACCCTTCTGCATCCACTTCTCACTCCTGTGCAGCAGACATGGCTATCCACCACCCAGCCCAAAAGTGGCAGGCAACTGTCTGGCAGCATTGTCCCACCTCAGCTCTGTTAATGCCTTAGCCAACAGATAGGCATATTTATCAAAACTCCCTGCAAATCTCTATGAACTGGAAAATTTGCTTCTTGCCCCCAAGTCCACATGGCTGTTGATGTCAGCTCACCCTGCTACTCTTCCCAAGAGAGCCCATAGCCAAGAGAAAGCAGAACAGCTTCCCAGGAGCTCAGCAGCTGCACCCTGTCAGGCTGCTGAAAAGCAATCTCCCTTTACAAAGGGCTAAACCCCCAGTGCTACTGTATAGACATCACAGGCTTGCCCTCACTGAGCAGTGTGTTTGTGTATCTCCTGGCTGCCACATACAGGACCTTACCCATCCATCACTATCATCACTTTTTAGAGGAGAGGTGGGAAAAAAAAAAAAAAAAAGCAGGAGAGATGCTTCAAATGTCTCACACTAAAAGGAAGCAGCAGACTTTGGGTTTGGCACAGCAAAGTTTGCCCTGTGCTGGGCAGCTCCTCTCTCTGCACACCGGCAGGGTGAGGTTGGTGCCTCTGATTAAAATTGGCAATTCTGAATCTCCTGCTGGACCCAAGGTAGCCTGGGGAAATGTGACTGTGACAGTGAGGATACAGAAACCTGTAACTGTTTCCAGCCTGTTCCAGTGTAGATGCAACCCCTGCCAAAAGTAGTTCCCCAGTAACACTTAGAGCAAAGCACCCTTTTGTCCTGGAACCTTTGCATTAAACAAATGGGAATAGAACAAGCAAAATATTTTGTTGATTAAACCACAAATTATGTGGCAAATATCCTCTGCCTGCCTGCAGAAAATGTTGGCTTCTGATTTAACCAACTGTGACTGCAGGCTGTGTTGGAGCCCCTGAAACGAGATTGAGTTCTCCCTGGGACAGCGTTGTCCTGCTTCACTGTACACACCCCTCACCTCCCAACCCCCACCCCCGGCTTGCCTTCCTCTAGGCAGCCTTTAGGCAGGTTTAGCTGCAAGGTTGGGTCTTATTGGAAATTTAAAATGAATATCTAAAACAGCAGAGGAATCTAACAGAGCAGTTCCAAATGTCTGAAAGCAGATTTGTATCAGCACATTGATTAGTTGCTGGAGATTTGCAGAATCCTGTACTCCTGATGGGCCCTGGCCAGATGAGCTCTATTTGATGATATTAATCCTGCTGAATTTTACACCAGTTCCTCTTTATTACTCCTATTTCCTCTCCAAGAAAATCTATAGGTATGAGGAGTTTGAGGCCTGTGGCCTTGGCCCATCTGAGGTCTCTAGCAGATCTAAGATGTTATCTAGGAAATTCAGGTTTAAGGAGGGCAAAGAAGATGCATACAAAGATGAGGCATTCAAATAGAGGTGAGGGAGGGACATGGCACAGACTTGTTTTAATTGTGGACCCCCATCTCCATGAAGACAGAGACAAACTTGAAAGTAGAAGGTAATTAGAGATGTTAGCATGCATATAGATGATCCTGCTCTGGTGGGGTGGTTGGACTAGATGATCTTTCATGGTCCTTTCCAGCCCCTGATGTTCTGTGATCTGAAAGGCCTTTTCCCATCAAAGCAATTCTGTGACTCTGTGATGTAAAAGAATCTTGAGGTATTGAGTAAAGCAAGGAGCAGGAACACAAACCCCCAGATACTGCTAGATAGCCTCTGCTGAGGTAATCAGCATGTGGTGCATGTCGAAGGATGAAGGCAAACCTCTTCCTTTCCCTCATGGTTAAAGCTGAGAATTGTCAGGCTTCTAAGGCTGCTCCTTCAGGCTTGATGTGAGTGCAGACACCTGAACTTCCTGTGAGTGAGCCATGCAAGACTGTGTGCTGGGTTAAATCACACAGCAGGAATGGTTATCTGCTTCCCTGGGCTTTGGTGGGTTTGGGCTTCAACTCTGCATTGCAGCTGGGCAAGTACCTTCAAGCAGTGTCCTTTGAGCATCGTTGTTCCTGCTGTGTGGTACAGTTGTGTTTCTCTCCCTGGCTCAGCTGCTCAGCAGATCAGAGATCAGCTGCATCTGACATGTGGGGTGATAGAGCAGGAAAAAGAGTATGATGTGGCTCTGTGAATTCATGAAATGGTGGTACCTCAGTGGAGAGCAATGGTCTCCAGATGTCACAACTTTGAAAATCTCAACTTCTTCAATGCTAGATCATAAAACTGTTTTCATTTAAGTCCTCCTTTCTGTCCCTTACTCTCTTCTTAAACCTTTATGCTTAATGTGTTGAAAGCTTGAACCAAGCTGTGTGGAGCACACATCATTTTGTGTTTGGGTGCCTATTATAATGGGATCCTTCATTCCCAGGGGTGTCCCTGGGGAAAAGAAATAATTACAGTAAGTAACCTGTGCTTTCTAATATGATGGCTTTGATTTTGGATTGTACTTTTTTTTAGTCTTTCTCATCAATACCCTTAACATTTCAGATCAATAATCTATCACTCAGCTGCTGGGTAAAACTTGAATAAGAAAGGAAAAAAATAAAAAAGATCTGGAAGTTGACACAAAGTTTTCACCATGAACTTCTCTGACCTTTGAAAAAGAGATTCATAACTTCTCTAAAAAATATTTTCCATTTTTATTCAGCACACTTCCTGGTTCTTCCTGGGAACAAGAAGCAGGAAGCATCATAAATCTTGTGAAAAAGCCAGTTCTGGCAAGCTTCCTAGCCCAGAAACCATCTGAATGAGTTTGATGTGAGTAGCCAAGCTCCTGTGCTTCTCCAAGCCATTTGTAAATTCCAAATCCCATGAAGCCAACTCATTGCTTAGTCTAGGCAGCCTGAACTCTGCCCTTTGCTACTCAGCTTTCTCTCACATCTTAAGCACAGTTTTTAGGGGTTGTTTGTTTTGGGGTTTACTTGTTTGTGGGTGGTTGTTGGATGAATTTGGTGCTAATGTGACTTTCAAATTTATGGCCAAGTACAGCATAAGTAAGTCTTGTGCTATCTCACTTGACACTGCTTTGCTGCTACTATCCTAATCCTATTTGGTGATACTTTGTGCTGTTCAGAGGCTGAATTATTCCTGAACCCACTCATGGATGACTACTTTAGATATTAACAATATGTTCTTTATGATTCCCTTAAGAAAGGAAGTCAAACCCCAAGGTCCTGCAATGACAGGACAAGGGGCAATGGGTTTAAACTGGCAGAGGGGAGATTTAGACTGGATGTTAGGAGGAAGTTCTTTACAGTGAGGGTAGTGAGGCACTGGAACAGGTTGCCCAGGGAGGTTGTGGATGCTCCCTCCCTGGATGTGTTCAAGGCCAGACTGGATGAGGCCTTGAGTAACCTGTACTAGTGGGAGGTGTCCCTGCCTATGGCAGGGGGTTGGAACTAGATGATCCTTGAGGTCCCTTCCAACCTTACCATTCTATGATTCTATGATTCAGCAGTTAACACACCAGCAAACCACTGCATAGCTTTCCTGGGCTTAGCTTGAAGCTAACAAGTTGTTCCCTGTGCAACAGAGAAAAGCAACTTTGAACCGCGCAGAAGGAAGCAGCTTGTGGAAAACGATTTAGGAGTATGAATTGAAGGGTGGCAGAAGGCTCTGTGATAAACTCAGTAAGGTAAGTCAGCGTGGAGGCAGCCAGGGAAGACATTGCTGTGTGTGTACAGGTACAGTTGCTGTCCCTAGCTGTCTGCACAGAAACGCTTGGTATTCTCACAGGCATTAGGTCTGTTTTAGTCCGAGAGAAATATGGTGTTTGATGAGGGCAATACAGCAGTGGCTGACAAAAAGGGTCTACTGGCTGTCACACCTTGACTTGTTGAGCTTTAACACAGCCCGGGGGATCACAAAGCTGTCATTACAAATCATTAGCATGAGAAAAGGAGCACTGCTCATGTTTTGGCACGTCACACCCAAGTGACAGGGAGCACAAATACAGTCAGGCACACAGAACAGTGCAAGTCAACGTTGGCTTTGACAATGTTGGGCACCAAGGCTGTCACTCCTTTGACACAGCCCCTCCTTTCCCCCTACCCACGCTGCCATTCGCAACAGCAGCTCGCCCACCGCTTTTCTTTCTGCACAATGTGTCAATAATTACTTGTCAGGCCTCTGCTTCTAGACCTGGGATGGTGAATAAATGCTTATTATGCCTGAAAAATGTTGCAAGCTTTACCATAAATCTTGTGTTACAAATGCACACAATAGGGGCTATTGACGCAGAGGCAAACACTCGCATTAACATGTAAAGTCATGCTGCTGAGAATGGAGTTTGACAAACTAACTTGCAGCAAAGGAGTTTATTGACCTTTTCTTTGCCTTTCTGGCAACTGGACTGGTCTTGTGTACATTAAAAACGCAGATGAGTGGGAGGTGAGGAGAGATACTAAACACCTTCCTGTTAGGGCTGTTGGAACGAGGATGCTCTACATCTGAGAGCACTTCAGGAATGGCATTATCGGATGGCATCTTTCAAATACACAGGAGCTAAGCATGTTCAGAAGCTGGAGTTGATTGTATTTGACTTGAGAAACCTGTAAACTTCTGCCTGTGCCTGTTTACCCAGGAAAGGCCCGAACTGAAATGTTGTTTTGGACTGGCAGCTATTCATTGCTTGCCCCTGAAAACTCCATCTCTTCAACTACTTTGCTTCTTTGACTTTCAGATAGTTTCTTGCAGTGGATGAGAGGTTTGATTTTCATGCACTAGAATAAATTGTGCAGAAGGTATTTACTTCAAAGTTGAAAGTGCCATAAGCTGAGCTCAGAAGAATGTTGCAAAGAAATTTAGCAGAAGTAATGTTAGGGCTTGAACTTAACTACCTAAGTGACTACTCAGAGCTGACATTGATTAAGCACACAAGGATTTACCCAGTTTGTGCCAATTCAGAGGGACAGGTGAATTTCTCTAAGGCATGGTTCTACCTGTAGGGAATCTGAACTATGTTTTCTAACATTTTCTTGGTTTCTTTCTGTTTCTGTGATTTCTGGTGGTTTTCTTTCTTTCTCCATTTCACCTTTGAAATGTTCTTGTTTAGTGCTGCTGGACTCTCTCCAGTACTTCCCTGTTTCTCTTGAACTGAGAAGCCCAGAACAGGATTCACATCAATGTGAAAACTAATTATACTTGCCTTTATCCTTTCAGTCAGTAAAGGCAAGAAACCACCATCAGAAGGCTTTTCAGACCCTAAGTTTCCCTAAACTGACCATGATGGCTTTGTTTTAAGTTACACCGATTTCAGTTTGAGATAATACATTGACTGCAAGTGTTTTATCACTGTCAAGGAGATGACTGGATTGCTCTGTTGCTACTTAGTCATGAACTGGGAAAATCACCTATTATTAAAAAAATAACAACCCAAACTATTCTTACTTGTGAGGGGGAAGGGTTTTTACTTTTGACTCTCCTGCTTTCTCTAAGGCCTCAACAGCATGTCCTGAGGCCATGCTGAGATGGCTTAAATCCTTCTCAGAGCCTTGAAACTAAGATTTTCTGATGGATAGGTTCCTTGTATGACCTAGGACTAAACCACAAGGAGAGGTGTAGCCAGACCAACATATACACAGCCTTGGTGAAATGACTTCTGTGCAATCTGTTTATGTATGTACCTGAGGTGGAGCTCCTTGGATTTCTCACTTCGTGCCTTTTTGGTGTCCTCCTCTTCCAGTAAAAGGTCTAGAAAGCTGNTTTTTGTTTTCCAACTCTGCAGAACCTCAGAAAGATGAAGGTTGTAATAGGAACATATAGCACAGAGAATCTGGCTGCATTTGAGAGTTTTGGATTGTTTTTTGCTTTAGAAAAGAACGGACTCACAAAGTCTATCCTATCTTCTAGTAAGCAGGTCTTGCAAAACACTTGCAAAGAATGCTGTGTATTGTAATGAATACATTGTAATGTTTATGGCTTCCCCTCGCCCCTCCACCTTTAATCCAGCACACTGGAGTCACTTTAGTCTTCAAACCAGCAAATGAGGTATAAAAACTAGTACATCCAACTGTGCTGCTTCATAACCTTGTTTATAGAGCATTATGCTAAATTAAAGCATGTCTGTGTTCCATGAAGCCACTAGGGCATCTCACCCTCCTCTCTGATAGTAAACCTTGCAAACTCCTTATCTTCATTCCAGTACACTTCTTTGTTCTTTTTGTTCCCTCTCTGCCCAGTCTCAGACTTTATGGAAAACTCAGAAAATCTTAATAGCTGAATTCTTCTTTTATAGCTAGATAGGTATTGTATTGCACCCTTCCTCTCCATTGTAGAGGGACCCCCGGGGTGGAGCATTGAAATAGCTTAAATTGGTTTTGTTTTCAGCTGTGAGAGCAAGAAGGCAACAGGGTTTGATTTAACTGTAGTCACAGGAGGAGCTTTGAGAAGCACTGGTTAATGAGGAGCACTGGCACTTGGCCTGGGAGATAAAACTAAGCCCATCTTTTAGATGGAGAGTCACACACTTTTTCCTCAAAAACAAGTGGGCAGGGATTTAGTCTCACCTGGAAGAATTTCCAGCTGAATGGT
The DNA here is from genome assembly GCA_013396675.1 of Eubucco bourcierii. Taxonomy (NCBI): domain Eukaryota; kingdom Metazoa; phylum Chordata; class Aves; order Piciformes; family Ramphastidae; genus Eubucco; species Eubucco bourcierii. The sequence goes on from VWZE01009690.1 coordinate 303,023, forward strand.
CTCCAGTTCTTGGCTCAGAGAACGTTAGATCCCTGCCAGAGGTATCAAGATGTTGACAATTTAAACTGGGAGGCTTTTATTATCTACCTTTATCCATGTGGCTACTTCCAAAGTTAATCTGGTACCATTAGGGAAATGAGAAGAAAACAAAGAGCTAGTCACTTCAGTTTCTTTTACTTATTTTAATTCTACTGCTTCTGACTTTAGAGTTGATTGCAGGTTTGTTTGCTGTAACAGAAAACCTATGCTTAGAGCTTTTCAAGCAGAGCCCATGCTGCAGTACTGACATCTGCTAACAGAGACATGATGGGCACAGATGGGGCTGGGCTGTGATTTTTGGCCAGCGTAGCCATTCCAACAAGAGTTGCTGGTGTAAGAGGAGTTGTACTGACAAAGCTTCCAGATTGTAATTTTGTCACTGCTTATATGGCATGACCTTTTCCACCCAAAATAAACATAGCACAAAAGTCTAAAGAGTTGCCTAATAGCCACTGTCTCCTAAATGCAGGCTCCTGAGATTTTCATGTGAATCTGTGGGTGGAAACCAGGCACAGGACTGGTGCTAGTAAGTCTCTGTGTATAGTGGTGGGCTTTGTTTATGGCCCCATTAAAAGTCTTTTGAAACTATTGTACTTCTGAGTTGAACCTTGGCTGTCTCTTTACATACAAGTCTCCTGAGGTCCCCAGTATGCAGTTTGCAAGGGTCTCTGGTGAAACCTAGGAGATAATCCTCTCTTTGCTTAACTCTCAAGATTAACATGAGAGGGACAACAGAAGGGCAAATCTGTTTCTAGAAGTAATATGAGCTAATGTAACATGTAGCTCCACAGAAAAATGTTCTGCTGGTAGTAGCATTCAAAATCTGCTTTTAAAAGAGTCATTCACCTTGGTTTGACTTCAGCTTTCTTAATCTCTAAAAAGTACAGAGTTTAAGTTGTGTGTGATTTTTGTCTTAAAAATGACAACCACTGAAGTCAAGGATTCCACATTCAAACCATTGAGAGATCCCTTTTTTTTTTTTTTTTTTTTTTTTCCCTCTAGGTCATCTCAGCATAGCTATAAGATGTTACCTTGTCATTAGACCTGACCTGCCGATTCTGAGACTAACATTCCTTGATGGAAGATACACTGATGCAGGAAAATAAAGTTTGTTGTTAGAATACTAATAACTTTTGTCTGTAGAGAGACTGGCACTTCGTTTTTGAAATATCAAAGTTCATCAGGATACTGAATGGCATGGAAGTAGCTTTCCTCTAAACCCTGTCAGTATCTGTTGATCAGGATACTGAACAGTGTGGAAGCAGCTTTCATAGAATCATAGAATGGTAAGGTTGGAAGGGACCTCAAGGATCATCTAGTTCCAACCCCCTGTCATAGGCAGGGACACCTCCCACTAGTACAGCTCACTCAAGGCCTCCTCCAACCTGGCCTTGAACACCTCCAGGGAGGGAGCATCCACAACCTCCCTGGGCAACCTGTGCCAGTGTCTCACCACCCTCACTGGAAAGAACTTCCTCCTAACATCCAGTCTAAATCTCCCCTCTGCCACTTCAAACCCATTTCCCCTTGTCCTGTCATTGCAAGACCTTGTCAATAATCCCTCCCCAGCATTCCTGTAGCCCCCTTCAGATCCTGGAAGCCTTCTCTTCTCCAGACTGCAGAGCCCCAACTCTTGTAGTCTGTCCTCATAGCAGAGCTGGTGCAGCCCTCTGATCCTCTAAAGCCTGCCAGTATCTGCTGAGGGCTCCTAGGCATCAAAGACACAAGGAGCTACTTTGACTGCTGACAGTGATTTGAGCATTGCTGGATTACCTAATGGTTGTCATTCCCTCTGGTTTCTCTCACTCCAGAAGGTTGATTTGCAGTGATATGCTCATGTCTCCTGCTACCCCAACTTCACAATGGCAACTTGCTCATTTAAAATTTCAGATCCATGCCTTGAGAGGGGTCTGCATGTATCACCAAAATGAGGGGTTTGGTTAAGATACTTTGGAAGGTGCCATTGGACAATGGTAATTTTCTGACAAAGTGTGCAAGTATCTCCCCATAAATTGAGGATGTGAGGGTCAGGCATCTGTTGCCTGTACCAATGGAGTCTGGAGTTGCCCTTGTACGCTCTCAGCAACTGATCTGGAGTTCCCGTCTCAGTTAAAGCAGTCATTGATAAAGTGCAAGATGTAGAGGGAAAAAAAACCTGCTTATTTTTCATAAGCATTGCCATGAGTCAGCTGCACATGACTGTGTCCTTCAAGGTTACATCTGCAGGAGAAGGCAACAAGTAGAGCAGTCTGTCGGGCTGAGCACGAGAGCACACTTTCAGCAAATTCCCTGCCCTTATCTCGGGTTGTTTATGACTCCTTTGGGAGGATTATGACCTTCTTTCTCCTTTCCACAGAGAGTGGATTTTGTTTTGAGAACATCCTTTTTCTAGAGATGCATCATAGCTGGTTGGAGTCAATTTTATAAACCTTACTTCTCCAAATATGGTACCGGCAGGCGTTTGTTTTTAAATTACAATGGTGACAAATCCAGTACCAATGGAGTGTCTGAACTCTCTGCTGCTGCAGTTTCATGTATTTTGCTGTTTGTTTTCTGAATTTGTCTGAATCTCATCTAACCACTGAGAAACTGGAAACCTCAAGTTTAAGTGCAGACTACTATAAACTACAGTTTTCCAGGCTCGTGTAGTGACATACCATTGCTGCAGGGCAAATGTATGCGTGGTTACTCCAGATTATAGTGCTGTCCTCCTAACTATTGAGGGCGAAATATATAGTTTTAACTGGGTTGTGCATACCAAACCCAATTCCTATGATTTCTATTAGAAATGGGAACAATATTCTTTTTTTTTTTTTTTTTTTGCAAAATAATGCTTTCTATCTTAGCCTCTTCCCAGCATCTCTCTTTCAGGAATGATCCCTAAATTTTGTTCCAGCTTCCTAGACACCACAGTACTGAAATGAGATACAGAAGCATCTCACCCTAACATGGTTTCTTTCTTCTGTTTTGTTTTGTTTTTCAGTAAGACTGGGCTTCTGAACTCTCTGACACCTGAAATGCAACTTCCACCTGAAAGGCAACTCCCTTCATCCCCTTTGACATTGGTCTTGTGCATGTCACCATTTTCCAGTGCCAGGTGATTATTTTCAGTATCTCATCCTCAGCATTTTTGTTTCTCAGTGTTTGGTGACGTGGCATAGATTTTTTTTGTTTGTTTGTTTGTTTTTTTCCCCATGTCTTCTAACTCATGGCAATGTGTTTCTACCTCTAGACAGTCACACAAAAAGATCCTGTTGCTGTTACTGCCATGTTCTCCCCATGCTACGGTTTTCTTTGAGCAGAGATGTCTGTGTTGCTTTGCACTTAAGACAGTTCTATTGATAATTGATTAAGAACACTCAGGAAGCAATTACTGGATAGGACTTCTGATGCTTTGGGACAGAGGTACCTAAAGCTACCTCTAGGTCCTCTAGTCCTGAATGATTCAGGTAGGATGAGTCAGTTGAAAAAGTGTAAATAACAGAATGTGGTCAAAGAATCTGATCTTTGATCACATTCTGTGACTCTGTGCTCCACAACCTCCCTGGAGGTGTTTAAGGCCAGGTTGGATGAGGCCTTGAGTGGGCTATACTAGTGGGAGGTGTCCCTGTCTATGGCAGGGCGTTGGTACTAAATGACCTTTGAGGTCCCTTCCAACTTTACCCATTCTATTATTCTATTATTAAATGGAACAGATATAACAGTATGGATTCCTCTTGCAGCTGAATATCTAAGTCCTATTGCAAACATAATAAATACTGACTTTGCAGTTTTTCATTCTTTCTTAGATAGCCAACTCAATAGGTTAGGAGATTAAAGGTATATGTGAGAGGTCCTAATTTCAGTGAAATTTGACAGTTTACCTTGTGGGTGAAGGGAATGTAATGGAGAGGGTAATTAATGTGAGATGATATTTTCCCAAAATTAATATTGTTTATTAATTTTTATATTCAGGCATCTCAACCTTCAGATGATTTATTCTCCAGGCCCTTCGCCAGCTTCCTTACCCTCCTCTGGACCTGCTCCAGCATCTCTGCATCTCTCTTGTATTGCAGTGCCTGAAAATGAACATAACGCTTGAGGTGTGGCCACACAACACCTTGAGGTGTGGATGGAGACAGACATAAAATTAAGGATTGAAAAAGGAGTGATATCAGGCTTGGAGTACAATATCTAAGGAGCAGTTTTGTAGCTGACTGTGCTTGGCTCATGTATGGTCAACATTGTTATTGGTATCTCGAGCCACGTATTTTAAAGATGAAATATGAGAGCAAGGAACAGTTAGCTGGGAAGGGCTGCATCTGTCCTTTAGCATGATGCTGGAATTCAAAACTTTCTGATAAATAGAAGAAATATTTAAAACTAAGACAGCGAAATTCAGCAAAGCCAAATGGAAAGTGTCATGTGGAGAGAAATGCTTGATTGCCTGGCAAGGCAGTGGAAGTACAGAAAAGATGTGGAATTTGTAAGTATTTTCAGACTAAAGATGAGTCAAGTGTGGTGTGTGGTTGCAAAAAAAAGATATCTTCTGGGACATGGCTGTAAGAGTATCAATTGTGGAGCTTAGGAGATTGTTGCTTTTGCTGGTTGTAAGAAATTCTTGTAAAGAAAATACTGACATTTTTCTCTGTGTCAGAGGGAGTAAGTAGAAAAGTAATTCAATTCAATTACTGCAAAGTTGCAAGTTGATTTATGTAAGATATTAGGAAAAAAATAAATGATGAAAGTTGTAAAGCACTAAAAGATGTGTCCAAGGAAATTTAGAATTTCCTTCACTGTACATTTTTAGCAACAAATTAGATTGAAATCAGTCAAGAGCGGTCTTGGAATATTTATCCAACTGTTGTGCAAGGGGAAGAACTTGCTGACCTTTTGAGTCTTCCCCTTCTATGATGTCTCAAAAAAAAAAAAAAATCAATTCCTGCTATTTTGCCTGCAAGAAATTCAGCTTCAAAATTTCTCATGTGTGTAGGGCTTTGTTTTGTGACTGTTTTCACAGAACCCCAGAACGGTGGGGGTTGGAAGGGACCTCTGGAGATGATCTAGTTCAACCCCCACGCTAAAGCTGGGTCACCCAGGACTGAACTGATAAAGGGTCCAAATCTTTTCAGAGTAGACGACTCCACAGCCGCTCTGGGCAGCCTGCTCTAATGCTCTGACACCCTCACAGTGAAGAAATTTGTTTGTGTTTTGTGGGCTTTTTTTCTTACCTCTTTTGTTTGATTTTTGTCTCACACTTGTGGCTGTGTGTAGGCTTTAAGACATCCATGAAGTTGGATGGAGAGGGATGTTTTCCTGTACTGAAAATACCATGTTTCCTAGAACATATTTATCTACTTTTGAGGAAGGGAAACTTTCTCTTTTTTCCAAAGAGACTCCATAAATTTTGGGAAAGGTCCATGTGAAATATTGTATTTTATCTATTTGGCATGTGTTGATGCCTGTCAGTAATAATACATGGAGAGACATGGAATTACAATACTGATGTTGTTACGAGAAGACCAGGTCAATGTCCTTGGTTCTGAGCAGAGGCAAGAGAATTGCTGGTTAGCACAGTGCTAGCCAGTGGAGACCATGAAGATGCTCAGAGGGCTGCAACAACTCTCCTATGAGGACAGACTGAGAGAGTTGGGGATCTTCAGCCTGGAGAAGAGAAGGCTTCCAGGAGACCTTAGAGTAGCCTTCCAGTGTCTGAAGGGGGCCTACAGGAAGGCTGGGGAGGGACTATTGACAAGGTCTTGCAATGACAGGACAAGGGGCAATGGGTTTGAACTGGCAGAGGGGAGATTAAGACTGGATGTTAGGAGGAAGTTCTTTCCAGTGAGGGTGGTGAAATACTGGCACAGATTGCTCAGGGAGGTTGTGGCTGCTCTCTCCCTGGAGGTGTTCAAGGCCAGGTTGGAGGAGGCCTTGAGTGACCTGTACTAGTGGGAGGTGTTCCTGCCTATGACAGTGGGTTGGAACTAGATGATCCTTGAGGTCCCTTCCAACCTTACCATTCTATGATTCTAATAAGTGCTTGGATGACAGATGTAAGTGTTAGAGCTGGGCTCTGTGCATGCAGTTGGCATGGAGCAGAGGAGAAACCACTTCAGGCCATAGTGCTCCTTGTGCCAGTGCCCATGCTTTTGATGTGGCTGCCACATGTGCATGGCCTTGCCAGGACTGAATTAGGCAAACATTTCATTAGAAAGAAAATTGTCAACCACTACTTTTACATGCTTCCAAGAACGAATCCTTCCTTCCAGCCCACCCCCACTCCCCATACTCTTGTTTGCTGGAAGAAAGTTGCCTGGGTAGACACTCGAGTGTATGAGCAAGTAGAACTGAGCAGATACTGACCACCTTGACAGCAACACTGATAGCAAGGCTAGGACTTCTGACTCCAGGGATACTTCTGGGTGCTCATTTGCTGCAATGATAGACAGTTGCCTTGGTGTCTTCATTAATATTGTCAGACCTCAGGTTAGCTCTAGAGATGACAGCAGGAAGGGAAAATAAATCAGTTAATGAAGCTGTGTGAGTCATTGCTGGGTATCCATGTTAGAATAATGCTTTCTCAGCCTCCTAGCAGGATACATGACCTCATATGCCCACAGGAGACTATCTGTTGGATTTGTTCCACTTTGTGTAATTTTGAAATTCATGAAGTTCATTGGAAGGATTAATTATGTATAAGGCATGTGTCTGCATGTTCTTTTCATCTGTGAATGTTGCCCTGCATGCAGTTATTAGGGGCCTGATTGGACTGAGCATTTTGACAAGAATTCAGCGACAGAAGGGGCCCATTACTCTTTGAAGTCATGGGCCAAGGAAGAGGAATGCAAGTAACATCAGTAATGACCTCATTTAACTTGTGACAGGGTACAAGATAATCATGAAAGGTCACTGTAATATAACCATGTTTTACTCTCTGTGCTGTGCCGCTCACGTTTCAGCCAGCCTGTGTGGTAGCTTTAGTGAATGCTGAAGTCCTCTTATCTTCAAATACAGGAAGGATGGACAGAACACTACACAACAACCAAAACTGGGAAGATCGTTCCTTCTCTCATGTGCTTAAAGCTAAATCAGCAAAGAGCTAGAAACAACAAAAGTTTCTTTGTCTACTGTGAGTTTATCATGGAAAATTAATTTCTGTACTAAAGTAACAATCTTGTTCAAAGGAAAAAGAAATTTCAGTACAAAATGTTGTCTTTTCATCATAGATACATCAGCACACTAAATGATATTTCATTTGTTTAGCCCTTGTTGGGGATGTTTTGAACAGACACAACCCACAAGGGCTTGATTTCCAAAACCAGGTCTACATTGTACCATCAGCTTATTTCCCTCCTGTAGCAAATGGGCTTTGTGTTTGTTTGGCCACCCAGTGTTGCACGAAGTCAGTCATGTGTGGACCTGTTTAGAGAGGGTGCAAAATCTCCATCTGATGGACTTGGGGTTCATCAGAATTGACATCACTCCATACTGTATGTGAGAAGTAGTAACTAAGAGATATGGAAACATTTTTGGTATTCACAACATAGAATCATAGAATGGTAAGGTTGGAAGAGACTTCAAAGATCATCCAATTCCAACCCCTTGCCATAGACAGGGACACCTCCCACTAGTACAGCTCACTCAAGGCCTTCTCCAACCTGGCCTTGAACACCTCCAGGGAGGGAGCAGCCACAACCTCCCTGGGCAACCTGTGCCAGTGTCTCACCACCCTCACTGGAAAGAACTTCCTCCTAACATCCAGTCTAAATCTCCCTTCTTCCAGTTCAAACCCATTGCCCCTTGTCCTGTCATTGCAAGCCCTTGTCAATAGTCCCTCCCCAACCTTCCTGTATGCCCCTTCAGATCCTGGAAGGCTACTCTAAGGTCTCCTTGAAGCCTTCTCCTCTCCAGGCTGCAGAGCCCCAACTCTCTGAGCCTGTCCTCACAGCAGAGCTTCTCCAGTCATCTGATCATCTTTGTGGCCTCCTCTGGACCTGCTCCAACAGTTCCCTGTCCTTCCTGTGCTGAGGGCTCCAGAACTGCACACAGTACTCCAGGTGAGACCCGTGAAGCAGGAGGTATGTATGATGTAAAGTCAAATTTACGCCTTACGCACAGCAGACAAAGGCATTTGGAACTCCACGTGACTTTCTGGTTTCTTCACAGTGCTTGGTATTGTGTCAGTACCAGCAACAGCTAGCACCATGTGCTCAGTGTTCTCCATCCATCAGATCAACACCCTGTAGAGTTTCCACGCAATGGTGACTAAGCTTCGTGGATTCTGCTTTGGGGATGCATTGCTTGGAGGGTGAAAACACAGCTCGGATTTTTGAGACCAATTCCTTCTGCTGCTACTTCAGAGTCCTCCTCATCGCTTTTTGACGGAATATTTCCCATCCCCGCTTGTAAGACATTGAGCAATACTACAAGTTTTAATTCCACAGGTCTGCTTGAATATCCAAGCAGTTGCCTCTTGTTTCACAACAGCTGGATGTTTGAAAACATTGAAGTGTGTAGAAATCCTGTTACACTAATTTAAATGTCCCACAGTCAAGCCTTGCAGTTGTTTTCTTGCAACACGTGCCCCTTACTGGAAGCAAAACAAGTGGGGCTAGTGGAAAACATGTGACTCTATCTGTTATTTACATCCCCTTTCCACCCCCGCCAGCCAACACAGTTTGAACATGAAAGTCACTGGAGAACAGCAGCCTATAAATATTCAGAGAAATCCAGGCAGGGCAAAACCGTTGCAAAAACCTTTGACTAACAGTTCACAGACCCGGAGAGCTGGGACTAACCGCTGCTGGCCAGGGACACAGGCTGGATTCAAACAAAGACTGATTGTAATTTTGTGGTTGGACATGAATGTTTTGCACAACAGTGATTGAGGCCACTTTGAAAACTGGGCCAGGGCTGTAAAATAACCTATTTACTGCAGCGTGCATTGTGTTTGAAAACACAGTGAAGCCTTGTAGATCCTAACTGGCCTTGGTAGAGACCTTACAGCTGGGGAAAAAAAAAAAACAACCACTAAACCAACTCCTCCACCTACGAGGAGACTTGTGGGACCTTACTTATTTTATTAGTTGCCTTTGATTAGGTGAGATACAGTGAATGAAACACGAAACAATGCATTGGGTATTTTTAACTTCTAAATCAAATTTTCACATTGATTTTTCTCTTTGACCTTTGGCCAGTCACTTAACCCTTTAGCCTTTTGATTTCTTACCCAAAGAGCTGATATAAGGCTGTGACTCAGCTTGGTGTGATGACTAATGAATTAATGTTAATAAATTAATAATTGTGAAGCCTATGGTCCATGAAAAGCCTTATGTTAGTGGCAAATGACATTGGAGTCTCATGAGCCTCTACAGCATTGTCTATGTACAATGAACTCACTTCCCAGTGATCTACTTTAGAGTCTCAGTTGAACCCAAGCTTGAGCTTGTGGATTGAACTTGTGACCCTTGGCGCTGGCAGCCTGATGACTCTCTGCCTGAGGCATAATACTAGGAACTGGAGTCTTAAAAGTAAGTAGGGGTTGAAAGATGCAGATTGGTTCATTCTAAGCTTTTCACAAAGGTGTACTTACCTGAAGTCCCTTGATCTTTGTGGAGCTCCTTTAGAGCATGTCTGTAAGCAGCATGGCCAGAAAGACAACTGCACCTGAAACAAGGTTAAAACTGTATTATCCTGCCTGCAGCAATCCAAGGAAACTCAAGCATCCCAAGGTAGTCTCCAGTCTAGCTAAGGGAGTGGATGAGCAACGGTGTATCCTTGCTTCTCATGAGAGGAAGGTGTAACCTGCCTGCCCAGACTCCTTCGAGTGCAGCAAGAAGTAGGCAGGTTAGCCTGACTACCTGAAGTTGTTGATCAATTTGTTCATTAGTTTATTTTGTTATTTTCTTCTTTTCTGTTATGTCTTGCACAGCAGATCTAAGTACTTGGCTGCCCTGAAAATATGAGTGGTTTGAGATCTGAAAGAAGTGTTGTCTGTAGAGGTGGAGGCTGAGCTGAGGGACTGGCCTTCCTCATCAAACTACCAAGACCTGGCTGCTTGTGGCAAGCTGAGGAATTAGCTTTTAGTAGTCATGACATAGTAGGTAGGATTCTTTATCCCTTTTCCAGTCATTCTGGAATTCGAGAGAAAATCTAATAAATGTACTTTCTTTGGTAGAAGGAAAAAATAAAATTAAACTCCAATAGCAAAGGCAAAAGCCAGGGGGAATAGACAGGCATTGTAGATAATTTACTGTTGCAAATTTGATTTCAGACCAAACTTTGGCTTCTTTCTCACTTATTTGGAGCCTAACCACTACAAACCTCCTCTGCATGATCTGCCTCCATATATTTACATGTTGTCTGTGTGACTCCCACACAGAACAAGCCATGATAGAAATCTTCCATTTAATTAAAATTGATTTTAAAATTCCCTTGATCAATAATGAGTTAAAATTCATCCCAGCAGTGATGGGAAGAGCAAACCTTCTGAGAAAAGTTTTCAGGCCAGTGGTTTTGGCTTTAGAGTCTGGGTCTTGCCTGAAATTATCCCTTTCTTGGTTCCAGGCTCTGTGGTGCTTGGCACATTATGGTTTACCCTATAGCCCAGCTTGTCAACTACCCATATGAAAAACTGAGACATCCAGACTAAAGGTCTCTTTCTTTCTCTGCCTTTTTCTGTATAGATGCTCTGAACATCGAATTCCTTATAATGTCCCTTGGCATCAGGTTGGCAGTGCCTTCTGGGCTTCGAAATTAAATTCTTGGTTTGTGGAAAACAACTCAATATTTCTTCTTTTCTTCCTACACTACAGACTACCTAAACTTTTTGAGATGCTTACACCAATGGCAAAATTAGTAAGTTCTAAGTGGTAGATATTTAACACTTGAGTGTGTAAGTCCCTCTGCATTTAAGTTGTATTCTCCTGCAGAAAAAAAGACCCAGAGCAAACAGATGTAATAGAATAGAACACAGTTTGTGTAACCTTTCCTAACAGAAGTTTGAGGCAGCAGTAAAGATTGGCTTCAAGTGACAGTAATTTGTTGTTCACATTCCAGGGTGCTTCCTAATTAATGGTTTCAAACGTTCCTTGAGGGATACTCTACCAAAAGTGCTGTGATCAAGGAAGACTGAAAGGTTGGAGTGTTCACTTGGCGCTGCTCCTCTTCTTTAGTGCTGTACCAGTGATGAGAAATTTGTTCCTGCTCAGGCAGCTGGATCACTCTGTTTGACGTTGACCTGAAATAACAAATTAACACAGAGGGATCTGGTAGCAGGTTTGGACCTGTCATTCACTCAGGATTGGAGTGAATGCAGAAGGTAGCACTAGAGTGGTTTAAATATATACATGTGTCTGTACACACACACATATGACAAAGAATAAAAGTCAACTATGTAACTAATAATGTATGAAGAACAGCAATCTACTTATTTTTATATAGAGGCAAACTGGGGTGCTGCAAGGAGTGTGTTGAATAGACATCACATAAAACTGATCCAAGCAGACTGTCCAGTGTCAAACAGGGAAGAAAAGAAGTCAGTTGGAGTAGAAAGGTCTGGCATAATCTTGAAGCAGTACCTGTTCTCATTTTAGTCCCTAGTTAGGGGAAACTGGTTTATTGAATTGCTAATCTGTATTTTGTCTTGAAAATGTTGTGAGAAGTTTGGCTGCTGTTTGTTGTCTTTTGTACAAGGGTAGAAATCCAAAAGATGCCATGACTAAGAAGTATTTTTGGAAGCAAACAGGCACACCTGTAAGCATTCCCCAGCATGTGGAAAAGGATGTACAGTGCAATTATCTGTCAGTTTAAATTAGTTCTGTATCATCATAAGTACAACATTAGAAAATGTGATAGTGAGACTTTGCCATTTAAAAGACAATTTACTTACACCTTCATGTAAGTAAGACAGGTAATAATTTCTTAAAAGATTTTAAGATTTCAAGTCTTAAGCAGACAGCAACAAAACGATCCTTAAAAAGGTATTTAAATTGCAGGTCTATTCAGAGCCTGCCCTTCAATAGTGACAAGCACTGCTTCCATCCCTGTTACAGCCTCAGTGGCACTTGTATGTAGAGGTCTGGAGAAGCCCCTGCAGTCATTTGCTGCCTGAGTCGTGCAGTACCCAACAGTGTAGCCAGCTGTGATTACAGTCCCTGTGTGACAGATGAGTAACATGAGCCTTGAAGATGTTCAGGCTCACTGTGCTGCCCCAAGCTGATGACAGCACCAGGAATAAACTGTGAGTCTCCCAGCTTCCCTACTCTCACCTCTAGACATCAGTGCTCTGCAAGAAAAAAATAAGTCATTTGGTATTTTTTTCCTACCTACATTACCACATTTTTACAGAACCACTGAAGTAGCCAAAGCAACTCATTTTAGTTTATGATGAGAATCATCTCTCACATCTCTACTTGGTAATAGAATTAGATGGCTCATGCTTGTTCATTCACACGTGTTGCAATTAAGGACTTGTTTTACACTTGCTTCACCCCAGCTTCTCTAGAGCATTTCAGATGCATTGCAGGAAAATTCCATTCTGTTCCCCAGATGGGACTTTAGGCTGTCTTGACCTGTGGCACTCTGTATTTCAGTGTGCTTGTTTTGTGCTCTGAGATGACTGCAACTTCCTATTTTTCGTTTCCCTACCTCTCTGCTCCCAAACAGAAGCATATCACAGGTAACAAATTCTGGTGAATGATCTCTTTTGTTTTCCTTAGCCCTGGAAGTAGGAAGAAGCAACTCTGATACAACCTGTAGAATCAAACACAAATAGCTTCCTTAAATTTGTTTACTGGTATATTAAAAACAAACAAACAAGAAAGCAGTGACTGTCTGAATTTTACTTTTAGTGTGATTCTCTCTGTAAGACCATTCTGACTGGACACTGTAAGAACCAAGTTGTATTTCCTGTGGGAAGATGGTTATTTTCAGAAGGATAGGAAAGAATTTACAGTGATTGTTGGTATTTTCCTTTCCTCTCTCCTGATATGCTACTCCACAGTGGAGCATAAGGCTGTTAGAACCTTGCTAATAATGTGGTGTGCAAAGAAATGTCAAAATGTTAATATAGTCATCAAGAGTTCCCATGCTGCCTCAGCTCTTTGAATTGCTTTCAGAGAGTTCTGATTAGAGGAACACTTCCTTGCTTGGAGTTTAAATCTGCTTTATTTTCTGTAAAGGCATTTAGAAGCCTCTATCTTCCTTCTTAAAGACATAGTTGGTGGAACATTTGCCAACTTAAATAACTCCCATTTTCCATTCTCACCCAAGCACCTACTCTTTGTTTTTCTGCTGTTCCATTCTTTCAATTGTTCCTTGACAGTTACTTCTCATTGCCCCCAGCGTGCATAAAGCTGAGGAGACTGAAGGACACTGGCAGATGGACAAATGCAATTGCCTGAGTTGCCATTTTGACCAGAATGACTATGCTAACATACAGGTACTGAAACAAAGCTTTCATGTGTTTCAGTGTGAAAAGTGGCCAGTGCCTGGGTTTCCAAACAGTGTGAGAAGCAAAACCAGCCTGATGTCACCTTGCCTTGCCACAGTGGGAAGACCATTTTAGAGGAGAGAGACTTACTGGGAGCAACCACCACGACCACTTCCTGGGTGAGCAATTTTGCCCTGTTTACTTTGTCACAGTTTTACTACCTAACACAATTTCAAGTTTCCTTGTCAGGTTCATTAAAAGATATGTGTTTTGCTATAATACAACCAGTAGTATGTACTATCTTAGCTATGTAGAACTAGTGGTTATTTCCTACAGCTAGCTCTATTTTGATTGGAGAAAGCTTGACCCTGCATAAGGCTATGCTGGAGGAAATTTAAGGATTATCTTTTCTATTTTCTGAAGTAATTGTCTGTTGTGTGGAAAACTCAGGTTTCAGGAAGTCCACAAAATTGGCCAGAGAGATTCCACCATTTCCAAATATCAAGTAGTTGGATTAGATGAAAGACCTTCTCGTCTGGGTCTTGTGACTTTGGCCTCAGCTTCAGTGCTTATGAGCTACATGTTTGTAGATCCAAAATGGCCACTAAAATCTTGGCAAATTATTTCATTTGGTGTTTCTGGTGTGGTGTACTCACTGGGTTGGAAAATGGCTTACAGAGCTTACCTACTTCAAAGGCAGAAAGCTTAGATGATGGCTTGAGATAGCTGAGATAGGAAAACCAGCAAAAGCTACTGTATCTGCTTTCCCAATGCATCCTTTCCAGTGGTATTGTCAGGTCCTTGGGACGCACCTTGAGTTCTGTTACCCTCTGGAGGTTCCTTGAGGTTGCTTTTCAACTCTTCCTTTCAGGACCCTTTTGACCATCTGTGGCTTGTGGAGAATACAAAAGCCCCTTCCTGTGCCTAAGATCAATAGCTTTAAAAACAGAGCATAAGAAACCACTAATCATCTTTTCCACCAGGCGTGATTAATTTCTGAAGTGCTTCAGCAAGTTCTCTTTGAAGTTCTATTTTTTTTTTTTTTTTTTTTTTTTTAACTAATGTCCAAAGCTCAGAGGCCCACATCACACCCACATATGTCCTGCAATAGGCTGGACCTGGCCATGACTCCTCCAGAGTCTGTGCTGTTTGGATGTGGGTGGGCCTCAGCACTTTTTGGAAAGCTCTCCCAGATCCTGGAAATAAGATTTCAAAAGCTAATTGAGGTGTTTCCCAAAGCACCCTGGTTTCAGTGAAAAGTGGTGCTGCTTTTGTGTCTGAATCTTGGATTAAAAAAAGAAGGAAAAAGGAGAGGGAGAAAAAACCCAAACAAACCCAAACAGCCACTCTACAACTTTAAACTGAATGTTGTTTGATTCCTCAGCTCCACTCCAATTCAGTATGAGTGACTGAGAGAAACTACATCCCCACAACCGTCTCTTCTTTCTGTGAGTAAATAAAGCATTTCAGAAGTGCTGGGGCTGGGCCAGTGGAATTTTTTTTTGTTTGTGTGTTTATGTTTTTTCAATAACACTTTAATGTTCCAAAATAATCCACAAATATCCACCTGGTCTCTCTTCCTGTCTCTGCTGCACTCCCCAGCACCACCACAGGCTGCTGCTATTACAGCATCACTCACAGAAGGAGGGATTACACCTAAGGTGTGTGAACTGCTTCCCTGAATTTCTGAAACCACACAAATTCCACACTGTTGTTATCTCAGGAACCCAAAAAATGTTTGTACTGCAAAATGGATGATGTGATATTGGCTTGCTCTGGAATGAAAGTGCCAGCATATCAGTGTGAATATGTACACGAGCCTCAACACTACTTGCAGTTGTATTTGGCCAGAATTGTCTAACGTTTCTTTGGCGGTCAAAGATGTGCACTTGTCTGCAAGCCACTGATGGCTGACTTGTGATTGATTCTTCCAGTATCTGAAGGGGGCCTACAGGAAGGCTGGGGAGGGACTATTGACAAGGTCTTGCAATGACAGGACAAGGGGCAATGGGTTTGAACAGGTAGAGGGAAGAGTTAGACTGGATGTTAGGAGGAAGTTGTTTGCAGTGAGGGTGGTGAGACACTGGCACAGGTTGCCCAGGGAGGTTGTGGCTGCTCCCTCCCTGGAGGTGTTGAAGACCAGGTTGAATGAGGCCTTGAGTGACCTGTACTAGTGGGAGGTGTCCCTGCCTATGGCAGGGGCTTGGAACTAGATGATGCTTGAGATCCCTTCCAACCTTACCATTCTATGATTGCAGCTTGCAGGTACAAATAAATGCCTGCATATGTTTCCTCCTTTGCACAGATACATTTCTAACCATCAGACTTTGAAATTGTATTGTGTTGCACGTGTGCATCAACAATAAATGTGCACACTCTTGTAAGTCTACCACTGAGTGTTAGATAAGGAAGGCACCCATCATCTGTTGCCAGGCAATCCCTGTTTGAAAGCAGAACCCGGCCATCATTTAGTTTTAATACACTGGATGTGTTTGGTCTTTTTTTCCCATGTACATCCCAGCCATAACCATTTCTGGCTGCTACAGAAGCGCTGAGGCTTTACAAGAAAGTCTGTTTTCTTGCAGCATTACCTAGAATGGAACTGCAATGTAATGAGGATGCTTGAGCTGGCAAAGTTTTGTACCCAAAATGATTGGCAGATGAATTTCTGGGCATGTGTGCTCAATATGAAGTACCTGCTCATGTAAGGTATGCTCTATAAAGATTGGATGGTGGCCCAATTGGAAAGGAAGAATTCCCACATTTAGACAAAAATACCTGTTGCAGGCACTGCAGTGAGCAAAGTAGTTTGTGGCTCTGCAGTGCACAGGGACAACCTGGAGGGGAAGAAAGTCTCTGCAGCAGGAAGTCTCTGCATCAGGAAAGAGATGCATACAAGAAATGAAAATATTCCTTAGTGGTGACAGCAAACTGTGCAAAACAGTGAGAAGTGGTTCCCTGTGTGGTCCTGGAGCTGTGAAATGTGTTTTGTGCTGTCTCTTTAGGGTGACCCACTTATGAAACAGTTGAATGATGACAGCAGACTTTAGTGAGGCTAAAACTAAATACAGCTGCAGATCTTTTAATAAAAGACAACCTCTCAGGAAATAAACCTGTTAGGAGATCCAGGCCTTGCTTTTAGCTAACACTGGATGCACCTTCTCCTGATCTTAGTGGAGATGTTTGTCAAACTGAGTATAAAAATTATGCTCCTTTTAATCCATTCCTTCTCATTTCCCTCTCATCCATCACACATAAGCAGGCTGTTTTATCTTCTAACACTGTTTTTCATTTCCCAGGTTTATGGATGAAGCTGTAGCTTTGGTGAAGTTAGTAAGAGTTGAGTTACTTCACACCAGCAGAAATGATGGTTGGTGGTGCACTGTTCCTGTACAAATGTTTCACTGAAGTCATTGTGTGAAGCTGCATTTCCTCCCTAAATGGTTTTTAAATGGTTGGCAAGAGAAGATTTTATCCCATCCAAAGAACTGTGTGGCCAGTGGAAAAAGGAAGGTTATTCTGTTCCTGTACTCAGCACTGCTCAGGCCATACCTTGAGTGCTGTGTCCAGTTCTGGGCTCCTCAATTCAAGAGAGATGTTGATGTACTGGAAGGTGCCCAGAGAAGGGCACCAAGGCTGGTGAGGGGCCTGGAGCACAGACCTGTGAGGAGAGGCTGAGGGAGCTGGGGGTGTGCAGCCTGGAGAAGAGGAGGCTCAGAGCAGACCTCATTGCTCTCTACAACTATCTGAAGGGAGGTTGTAACCAGGTGGGGTTGGGCTCTTCTCCCAGGCAACCAGCAACATAACAAGAGGGCACAGTCTCAAGTTGTGCTGGGGGAGGTCTAGGCTGGATGTTAGAAGAAAGTTCTTGACAGAGAGAACGGCATTGGAATGGGCTGCCCATGGAGGTAGTGGAGTCACTGTCCCTGGTGGTGTTCAAGAAAAGCCTGGATGGGGCACTTTGGAAGGACTGGGAGTGGACTTGGAAGGATGTTGTGGAGAGGGTGATGCTGGTCTCTTCTCATAAGCAATTAGTGATAGAGCAAGAGGGAATGGCCTCAAGCTGTGACTCGGTAGGTTTAGACTGGACATCAGGAAAAATTTTGTAATGGAAAGAGTGGTCAGGCATTTGAATGGACTACTCAAGGAGGAGGTAGAGTCACCAAGCCTGGCTGTGTTTAAAAGTAATTTGGATGTGGTGTTTGGGGCTATGGTTTAGGGTGAACCTTGCAGAGTAGGGTTATCAGTTGGACTTGGTGATCCCAAGGGTCTTTTCCAATCTGAATGTTTCTGTGATTCTGTTACTAGATGTCCTCTAGAGGTCCCTTCCAACTTAATGCATTCTATGATACTATGAAATCTCAGACTGCCCTCCCTCAAAAAAACAAAACAAACAAAACTCCCACCNATTTTGGATGTAAATTAATGCTAAAACAATTGCTTTGAAAAACTCTGAATGCAAAAGGGAAAAGGTTTTCTCTATGGTTGTCTGGTGGCTTTTTCTTGTGCCTGGGAATGCTATATGGAATGCATGTGTAAAATGGTGGGGGCTTTGCCCTTCCCTAAACTATTTCCTTCTCGTGGAGAAAGCAGCTTAGCAAACAGAAAGGAGATGAAGAGAGGGCTACATCACGTAGGGGATAGATGATGGAGTGCTAATACTGGCATGTGTACAGGTCTGTCTTTTATTGGTGGCTAGCTGCAGTGCATGCTGCACTTGGCACAAGAGCTCCCAAACACTCCTGAAATTTAGAAAGCACAGGAAGATCCATTTCTTCCTCTTTCCCCTCCTTTTGAAACCTTGAGGTGTTGACTGGTGGCTCACTGCAGCACTTAGTCTGTTACCACCCATTCACACCTCTGCTGCTTTACTGTCCCCACCTCTTCTCACACTTCTCTTGCTGTAATGATGTGTTGCAGGAAAAAAAATAAAATTGTGTTGCACAATGAATGTGGAGAAAGAACAAGGGGGTATTTAAAAGCTGAGAAATAGGAGAACTAGTGTGGAAAGGGAGAGAGGGAAGTGCTTTTGGCACGTTGAACTGGTAGTGTATTATATTCAGGCTAGATGGCTGCTGCACCGGAGTGATTATAACCCTCATTTGAATGTTGGAAGATGAATTTCACAGGAATGGTTTGGAAAGCTCTAAGTTTGGGGTGCTGCTGGAGAGTTTGGGAGATGAGGGTGTTACTACTTTGCTTTGCTCTAGGATCTATGTGAAAAAAGAATCTTTCTCTTTTTTTGGAGGGGTCAGGCTTGTTCTCTCCCCCTGCCCAGGTCTGTATTTGAAGAAAGTCATGGACAGGTGTTGAAACATGAATCCTTAAAGTTCTTACTCAGCACCTTGAAGATCTTACTTTATGTTGCTTGCTGTGAGGAAAGAGACTTCAGAGAAAGAGAAATGATTTGCAGTAAACACGCAGCATTCCAACCATGTAATTGTAACATCTTTCTCTAACTCCACATCTCTTTGGGCAGACTTTGTGCCTTGACCACTCTTTGAGTAAGCTGAGGTTGTCCTTTGCATTCGCAGCACGGCCGGACACGGGGCAGCTTTTGCATTCCATGTGCAAACCTGCTTTGCTCGTTCTTCAGAAGCTTACGCTGGGAGAGATGGTACAAAACTTTGTAATAGTCTTTCCAATTCTGTTAAATTTCAGCGAGCTCACAATTTGCAAAGATGGCTTGCCCTTAAAGAGCTGCTTGTGCTTGACAAGCGTGTGGCAGTACTTCATTAATTACCAGTAGCCTTCCCAGTGTAACCTCCGTTAGGTGGAATATTTGTTCAGCGCACGTAATTATCTCTCTCTCGTTCTCTCTCTCTCTCTCTCGTATTGATTCATGTGGAAAATATGATTAAAACATGAACATCTACAAATGATTCAGAATAACAAGAGAGGAAAGGCCATTGTTTTTTTGCACTGACTATACTAGATTACTGTAATTACAGCTGAATGCTTGTACGTTTCTGTGTCCCCCACCAGCCCGTCCGCTCGCTCGCAGCTTCACCTACCCTTTCGAAGTTGAGGTGTTTAAGAGGACTGATTTCTTAAGGCTGTTTCTTTGACCCGCTAAGAACCTTTACCTTGGCACTTGTACATGTAATCTCTGGCATAAGGTCATGCAAAGCAGGGGTAGGGATAGGAAAAGAAACACCAACCTTCAGACATCTGTTGTGGTGTTTCGGCCAAGAGAGGGAGGGAAGGCTGTGCCAGTTCGGCAGCCGCTCCTGCAGATTGCAGTCGGCTTGCTTTTGATGCCAGCGTTAATAATGTGGGCTTCCCACTGAGGGGGTGGCACTGCCAGCTTCCTAATTAGAATCCACTAAAAGCAGCAAAAGGTGAAGTGGTCATTTCTTCCCACCCCCCACAACTTTATCTCTTCTCACAGTAGATTTGTTGAGCCTCATTTTCATTGTGGTAACTTAGCCCAATGGAGAAGAGTGGGGCAGGGCCCTGTGAGCTATTGCCTTGATCTCAAATTAAACAACTGGAAATCTTGATCTGCTGAACCCCTCAGGAAGGCCTGATTCACTGTGGTGTGTGTGGAGATGACAGAACTAATTTCACACTTCATCCATTGTGCGCAGTGGGTTCACTTCTTGCTTGCTCTTGCAGCTGGTGCAGACTTGTAAGACAGGACATAATTTTCCTCTTCTGTTTTGGTAGGGACTGCATTGGAAGAGCCTGGTTCAGAGGGCAAGAATGTGTTACATATACCCTATTGGCAGTTATTTCTTCTTAAGAGGCTGTAAATACTATTCCAGAGCGTTTGTTTGCTCCTGAATAGCTTCAGGTCACTTCATAGTCAATTCTGGATCAGCTGGCCTATTTGGAGATCCTTGAAAAGGTTCTGGCAGCTCAGACTGAGAAATAATGGCATTGTAGGATTGTTGGCATGAAATGTGGTTGGTATGGGTATACGTGCCCATGTCTGCTGGGAGAACAAGCCTGGAAACAGGCAGGACACAGAGGCACAGCTTGGACGTGAGGAGCACAAACCAGCCTGAGCACACTGCAGCCATCCTCCAAACAGGGGAGGTGACATTTCTCAGGAGTAATGTTTTAAAGGAAGAGTTAGAAAGTTTGAGAAAAGGTGGAATGACAGTTTTTAGGATAAGGGGTTTGGGGGTTTTCTTTCCTCCTATCCCCTCTCTCCCCTTGCNCATATAGAAGCTTACTACAGATTTGTTTCTCTCTGGTTACCTGCAGAAGGAATGAAAAAGCAAGCAAAACCCTGTGAAACAGAAGTCAGAGAGTTCAGCAGGAACTGCAGACCTACAGCTGAAGTGACTCCCACCAAGGCCCTCATGAGGAATGTGCAGTGCTTTTTTCTTTACATGGAACAAGGTGTTCAGCTTTTGTGTGTAAGGTTTTGAGTTGCAAACCTGGAACTCAGGCTGCACAAAACTGCTTATGAATCAGAACTGAAGAAAAGGGTCCCATGAACCCTTGCCAGGTGAAATTTCTGACTTTGCCTTGGCTTTACCTTTAATTTGCTGTTAGAAAACCTGTGATCAAGTTTTAGTCTGGGAGCCAGGAGCAACCAACTAATCAGTGGCCTTTGTCATCACCTGATGAAACAAAACCCTTCATACTCTCTTGTCTTTTGATCAGTAATGCAATATGATGCATATTCCAGTACTCTGAAATGCAGTATAATGAATCTTCTGTCAGAAGCATTTTCAACACAACTGCAAAACTCACTGCAAATATTACTTGTTTAGCTGACCTCTGCGGTGGGAGGGACGTTCTCTTTCTTGATGAGCCATGAGCCAGTAAACACTTTGTAGTTAGTAGGCAATTTACCCCTTTGCTCTCATCAGACATCATCTGCAGTCCTGTGTGCAGTTTTGGAGCCCTCAGCACAGGAAGGACAGGGAACTATTGGAGCGGGTACAGAGGAGGCCACGAAGATGCTCAGAGGGCTGGAGCAGCTCTGCTATGAGGACAGGCTATGAGAGTTGGGGCTCTGCAGCCTGCAGAAGAGAAGACTTCAAGGAGACCTTAGAGTAGCCTTCCAGTATCTGAAGGGGACCTACAGGAAGGCTGGGGAGGGATTATTGACAAGGTTTTGCAATGACAGGACAAGGGGCAATGGGTTTGAACTGACAGAGGGGAGATTGAAACTGGATGTCAGGAGGAAGTTGTTTGCAGTGAGGGTGGTGAGACACTGGAACAGATTACCAGGGAGGTTGTGGCTGCTCCCTACCTGGAGGTGTTCAAGGCCAGGTTGGATGAGGCCTTGAGTGACCTGTTCTAGTGGGAGGTGTCCCTGCCTATGGCAAGGGGTTGGAACTGGATGATCTTTGAGGTCCCTTCCAACCTTACCATTCTATGATTTTGGTTCCTTTCTGTTTACATCCTAGCAATAAAACAGTGCCAACTCTCTTTTTGTAAGTATTTTTGGAAATTCTACTAGCATACCTATGGATATAAACGAGAGCAAGCTGAGAAGCTTAAAAAAAAAAAAAAAAAAAAAAAAAAAAAAAA